>CAUYSK010080474.1:0-34424 GCA_963575035.1 Avahi laniger | reverse complement strand
GTGGCATCAGCCTAGCTCACAGCAACCTCAAACTCCTGGGCTCAAGTGATCCTCCTGCCTCAGCCTCCCGAGTAGCTGGGACTACAGGCATGCACCACCATGCCTGGCTAATTTTTTCTATATATTTTTAGTTGTCCAATTAATTGCTTTCTAATTTTAGTAGAGACGGGGTCTCGCTCTTGCTCAGGCTGGTTTCGAACTCCTGAGCTCAAACAATCCGCCCGCCTCGGCCTCCCAGAGAGCTAGGATTACAGGCGTGAACCACTGCGCCCGGCGAGGGAAATTTATAGAATAAATTTTTATATTAGAAAAGAAGGAAGGTGTCAAATCAATCGTTTAAGCTTCCATCTTACAAAACTGGATTAAGAAGAGCAAAATCAATCCAATGCAAGCAGAAGGAAGGAAATAAAAAAATAAGTGCAACTATCAATGAAATGAAAAATTGAAAAACAAGAAAATCAATGAAACCAAGAAATGGTTCTTTGAAAGAGCAATAAAATTAATAAATATCTAGTTAAAAAAAAGAGAGAAGATACAAATTACTAATATCAGGAATGAAAGAGGGATATCACAATAGACCCTGCAGACACTAATAAAATACTAAGGGAGTACTATAAATAATTCCACATATACAGGTCTGATAACTTAGACGAAATGCATCAATTTCTTGACAATTTCAATTACCAAAATTCAGCTATGATGAAATAGATAATCTGAATAGTCCTATAATGATTAAAGACATTGAATTCATAGTTAAAAAACCCTTTGGAAAAGAAATTCCCAGGCTCAGATGGTCTCACCAATGAATTCTACCAAACATTTCAAGAAGAAATAATACCAATCCTCCTAGGAAATTGAAAAGAAAGGAATGCTTCTCAGCTTATTTTATGAAACCAGCATTATCCTCATACTCAAGCCAGAAAAAGACAGTACAAGAAACAAAAATTTCAGAACAATATCCCTTGGGGGAAATGGGAGGTTACTATTTAACAGGTATAACATTTTAGTTATGCAAGATGAGTAAGTTCCAGAGATCTAGTATTCAGCATCATGTCTATAGTCAACAATACTGTATTATACACTTAAAAATTTGTTAAGAGGGTAGATCTCATGTTAAATGTTCTTACCCCCACTGACACACACACAAAAGGCAAACTGAATCCAGCAAGGTATTAAAGTTATAACACACCGTGACTAAAGTGTTTCAGTGAGTGAAAGGGACTACAAACTCTTCTATATCCCTATCAAGGTGATGGTTACACAAATCTACACATGTATTATAATTCAAAGAACTGTACACACACAAATGCACACACAAACCAGTCAATTTTATTGTGTGCTAATTTTTAAAGTTGAAAAAAAGTTGTATGCTTTGTGTGTCTGTGTGTTACTTCCGTGATGACAGTAACTAGCTTCATTGGTACTATACTCACTGTAGCCTTGAACTCCTGGGCTCAAGCGAGCCTCTCACCTCAGCCTCCCAAGCAGCTGGGATTACAGGCACATACCACCACACCCAGCTAATTTTTTTTTTTTTTTTTTTTTTTTTGTAGAGATGAGGTCTCATTGTGTTGCCCAGGCTGGTCTCGAATCACTGGCCTCAAATGATCCTCCTGCCTCAGCCTCCCAAAGTGCTGGGATTACAGGTGTGAGCTATTTTGTCCAGCCTACACTACACTTTCAGTACGATGTGCTTTCCAATACATTTTACGTAATTCACTCAGCCACCATCATATGAGATATGTATTATTGGTCCCATTTTTACAGATGAGGAGTCTGAGTCTTAAAGAAGTGGAATGTCTTCATATATACCGATGAGCAGAGCCAAGCCTCAGGTCCAGGCCCTTAGTCCAAGGCCCCTGTCAACTGAGGTTCCCACTAACTCTCCCTTGGCTCTGTGCTTATCCCCCAGGTGGTGATGGAAGTGAACTTGTGTATCCACTAAAGAGAAAGTGTCCAGAGTAGGGAGGAACTCTGCGGCTCCAGGTGCTGCAGAAACTTTTGCCAAACTCTGGAGCCCATCCGGAAACTTTGGACAAGCTTATTTCCCAGTGGTCACCAACACAGTCCTCCTCTGGCAATCACATCTTGTTGGAGTGATACTGTGTTTCAGGAGCCTTAATTCTGGTGAAACATCCAGAAGCTAAGTCATTTGGGGTCATTACAACCCCCAGGGAAACAGGTCTGGCATGAGGATGGCAGGGACGAGTGAGTTCTGGAAGGCACGGAAGATGTAAAACCGAGTCTGAGATGGTGTTGGAAGAGGCCAGTGGGCACAAAGGGAGAAGTCTGCAGTGTCTTTGCAATCTGTGTTTATGAGTAGAGGATATGGGAGAGCCACATTTCACACATTGGCACTAGCAAATCACAGCCAAAGGCAAGAGATGACTTCATCTTATGCCATATTTTCTGGGACCATGAAGCAACGGGGCATACTTTTTAGGGAAGGCAATTGCTTGAAGCAAACAAATTCTATGCTTGGAATTGGTGTAACGCTAGAAGGACATATTTTGCACGGGGCGGAATAAGAAAGAATCCAGTTGCTTCTTAGACTTCGTGAGGTTATCCTGAGAGCCCAGGATTTTTTCTTCCTTAAGAATCCAGAAAGGTAGATTTAGAAATAATATTTTTAAATATCTTTATATTGAAGGGTTTCTGCTTTTGGGCCAGACAGCCCACTTTATTGTCCTCCAAACAAAACTAATACAAGGATGTAGGAAAATCCTGAATCAATTTCATGATTACAAGGTGCTTAATTTCTCATAAGCTATCTCATTTGGTTTTCCAAATGTGTGAGGCAGGTTTTATGATCCATCTTACAGATGAGGATATTAAGGCTCAGAGAGATTCAGGAACTTGCTCAAAACCTCTCAACAATTGCGTGGTGGAGCAGGAACTAAGTCCCAGATCTGTGCCCTTCCGCTGTCCTATGTTGCCTCTCCTATCTTGAGTGAGGTTCTCACACTGAAAGGCACCTCTAGGGATTACAGAGTTGGCAAATGCAAGATGATGATTGCTTTTTATTTTAACTCTGAATTTAATGAGATTTTTTAAATATATTTTTTCATTTTTATTTATTTTTTTATTTGTTTTGAAGACAGGGTCTCTTGCTCTGTTGCCCAGGCTAGAGTGAAGTGGTATGATCATAGCTCACTGCAACCTTGAACTCCTGGGCTCAAGTAATCCTCCTGCCTCAGCCTCCCAAGTAGCTGGAACTACAGGCATGCACCACCATACCTAGCTAATTTTTCATATTTTTCATAGAGGTGGGGACTTGCTATGTTGCCCGGGCTGGTCTTGATCTCCTGGCCTCAAGCGATCCTGCTGCCTCAGCCTCCAAAAGAGCTGGGATTACAAGCATGAGCCACCATGCTCCAACTGCTGGCCTGGAGTATTTGTTCACATGTTTTCCAAACCCTTGCCTTCCCTCCCTCTCTCCCTACCTTCCACAAACACACAGCTAGGGGCTGCTGCACAGACGTGATGATGTTAGGCACTGAAGTTACAAAGATAAATGAGCCTCAGATTCTTCCCTCAGAGGGTTTACAAGGCAGTGCTTGATTGCAAAAAGGCACATTACAAGTAGACTGTAATAAAGGCCGACGAACCCAAGAGCTCCTCCGCTGCACTGACCGGGCTCTGTCTTTTTCCCATTGGTTTGCTTCTTTATGTTTTGCTACCCACCCACAGCAAACTCCCTGTGAGTAGGAACTCATCCCTCTTATTCAAATTGAATTCCCAGGGCCTGGAACAGAAACTGGCATATAGTTGGTGTTCAACAATTATTTGTTGGCTGAATAAATAAATGAGAAATTGATCCTTAGTGGGGGCCTCCTGGAAGAAGTAGCATTTGAGCTGGGCCTTGACGAAGAAGTGGTTTTTATAGGCAGGTTTGGGACTGTGGGTGTTACAGATAGAACAGGAAGAGTGAGGAGACGAATGAGAAAAGCCGGGCTGTGTATGAGGGACGCTGAGTTTGGCTGAAATGTAGGGAGGGTGGCGGAGGGAATTTAGGTTGGAGCTACATCATGGAGCCCCAAATGGCAAGTGTTTGCTCAGCTGGCAAAAGAAAACCATTGAAGCTTCTGCAGCAGGGGAGAGGCTGGCCAATGCTGAGGGTCAGTGCAAGGGACCTGTGGTGTCGCTTCAAGTGTGTCAGAATGGGGAGTGAAAGGAGGGCATGCTGCTGCATGTGCCGGGCACGCCAGCAAGGGCCCCAGTGAGGGGGGCAAGGCCCTGAACTGGGTGGAGGCTGCAGGACTAGGAAGAACAGGGGCACTCCGCAGCCGGAATTTTAAGTCTCGGAACCGACTGAATGTGGCGGCTGAAAGACAGCCAGACATTGAAGAAGAAATTGATGCTCCCCACTCAGGTGCCTGGAGGAGAGAAGAGAAGTCCAAGGAGTTAGGCAGAGAAGAGGAGAAGGGAGGGATGCTGTGTTTGGTTTGAGCATCTTAAGTTTGAGTGCCCAGTGGGGTGCCTAGTGAAAACGTCCAGCCAGCTGTCAGAATGTCAGAGATACAGGTGTGGCCCAACAAGCCCTTCTAATCACTGAGCCAAAAATAGTCAATGCAACAGAGCTGGGCAGCCTTTTAAGACAGCCTACAGGACTATAGGCTGCAGAGCCTTGGCTGCAGAAGGGACCTAGCCGCTCATCCCTCTTCCTCTTTATAGAAGGGGAATCTGAGGCCTAAAGAGGTTGGGTGACTTGCCCGAGTTCACAAAGCTGATTTGTCCTCCCTAATTCTTACAGGAGGTCAACTAACTTAGATGATTGAAATATTAAAATAGAAAAACCCCTGACCTGCATCTAAGTGCAAAGTTGATTAGGGTGCTGTACCAATGAAATAAAGATAATCCTCTCTGTTGGTAAACTTAGCTGCCACCCAGATGAGAGCAGGGGCCTAAGGAGTCAGGTGCAGGATGGATGGTGGCTCGGATTTTATTTGTTTTTCGGTTTTGGTGCGTTATTTTCTCCCAGGCTCTCCTGTGTATAGCACGCCGCCAGGGCCACAGCTGTTGAAGATCAACTTGTCTTTAGTCCTCAATTCATAATCTCTCACTGAGAAACATTTCCAAACTCCTGGGGGATGGAGGGCAAAAGAAAACAAATTCCTTTTCTTTTACTGGAGGCCGAATTCCTTTCTTTCTCACCTGAAGGACACGGGTCCAATTACAAACTCCAGGACTTTTAAGAAAAGCAAACAAAACCCCAACCACATCACAAAGGTCATCTGGCCTGTGGAAAGAGTGAATGATTAACTTTTGAGAAAGTGACTCGTGAGGATTTTTTACAGTGTTCAAAGTTACGACTAGAAAATTTTAGACCGTCTTTCTGTCCCATGCATCACCCCACGAGCTCCATCCATTCCCCCTTCCTGGGAGGACCTTGATCCATGTCCATGTGGGGAGTGTCCGCTCTGTCAAGGGCAGGGAACAGCACCCACAGAGAGTGCCCCGGGGGTCCCCGCGCCCTTGGCTTCTGCCAGGCTCGTTTCCCTGCAGGGCCCAGCAGGACTGATTGAGGTTTCCACCTGGAACTCAGGTCCTCGCCTGCTTGGACTCCGTGTCACCTGCACTGTGAGGAATTCATTATGACAAATGCACAAAGAACACCGCCCTGCCCACATCCAGCCAGTGACCTTGAGCAGTTCTTTCTTCTCTGTGAGCCTCCAAATGCGCATGGGCAAAATGGGTTTACGATGCCTGCCTGTCTCAAAGGGTTGTTGAGAGGATTAAATGAGATGAAGCACCCAAGATCTGTGCCAGGCACATAGGAAGTATCTGCAAATTGTGGCGTCCTTTCCCTTCCTGAGACATTCTCACCCACCCACCTCTTCTCGACCCTCCTACCATGACGTTGTGGAGCGGGGGCGGGGGGGTAGGCTTCAGCTTTCTCCGTTTCTTCCTCATGGCCATTATCTAAGGAAAAGGAGTGCAAAAGAGCACGACAGCTTTCTTCCATCTTGCGCAGCCCCTCTGATCCTGCAGGCAAGGAGGCCGAGCGCTCCGCCGCAGCGCAGATGTGTCCTGATGAGTCAGTAACCGCTGGGCTGGCTGTGCCCTCCCCCCACCCTGCGACACACACTCCCCACTGAAAAGAGGGACTCCAGGGAGCACAGTCGGACCTGTGGATCCGAACAGCCTTTCCTGGCACTGGGTGGGCTGAGGGTCACCCCAAGGATGCAGAGCTCCGGTGGGGACCGCGGTCAGCGTGTCCTCCGCCTCCAGAGAGCCGGCGCGGGCGGAGGCGGCCTGGCCGGGCGCCGCGAGCTGCGCCTGGACTTGGCCACCAGGCTGCGGCTCCCGAGGTCCGCAGTGTCCCGGCCTGCTCCCCACGGCGGGCTCTGCCCTCCGCCGGCGGAATTTCCCCAGCCATTTCGGAGCTCGGCGCGGCGGGGAGCCGCGGACGCCCCCTGCTGCTGCTTCCGCGCCACTGCGCGCACCACGGCCGCCCCCGCCAGCCCCTGTCCCTGGATTTGTCCCCTCGGGCTGCAGGCGGTGTGCTTCTGCCTGAGCCGCCCTGCCGAGTGGGGCGTGCGCCCGCTCCCCTCTCTGTGGCTCCCCGCACTCCTTCGAGAGCCCGTGTCCTGGTCACAAAGGAAACATGGTGCAAATGGCCGCCCCCGGACAGAGCGTCAAGGCAGGGAGCGCTCCTGATACCCCTCAGCTCTCACTGTGGGGCGAAGACCATCTTGGAGACAAGCAGGGGAGGAGAGGGAAGAGCAAGACAGGAGGAGAAGGGGCCCCAGACGAGGGTCTGTGCTGAGCAGGAGCGAACGGGCGCTCAGGCTCAGCTCTCTTTGTGCCCCAAGTCGGCCAAGTGACCGACACGGGGACTTTCCCCTCTCCGGGGCTGCCTTCCTTGCTCCCCTTATCTGTCAGGCCTGAAACCGCATGTTGGGGTACTCCTTAGTGAGCACCCCAATGTGTTGGGTGCTCAAGCTAATATCCTAATATCCCTCTATGCCTCGAAGAGGGAAGTCACGTTTTATGTTGTAAACAAGAGTGCTTCATTAGGTTGCGAAAGTGTTCATTTATGGTCACTTTCTCTCTCACAGGGACAGCTTGCCCACTGGGTCCTTCGTATTTGGGCATTCATGGGTTGGGTCCTGACAGGAGATTCACAGGTTACAAAGTCTGAGAATATAAGATATAAACTCACAAAAGAAAGTCACACAGCCAAAAATAAAGCTGATTGAATGAGAGGAAATGAATGGTCTAGATTCAGAGACAAAGAGAACGGGACAGAGACCTTCTGCCAAGACCACTACTGTTTGTCCCCTCGCTTGGCAGGAAGGGAGGGTGAGGGCCTGAACTCCTTTGTGATGTGCTTTGTTTAAATTCAGAGTGTGTGTGTGTGTGTGTGTGTGTGTGTGCGTCTCACACACTCCACAAACTGCATGTTGGGGCCCCGTTAAGCTAGGCGTACCCAGGAAACGCCTGGTAGGCAAGTATGCATCAGTACCTGCAGTGGCCGGGGGCTGCCCGGAGCTGAGAAGCGGTGCTGGCCCCTCTGCGGCATGAGTGTGCATTCTTCGGCTCTGCCTCATCGAGCTGTGCTCTGCACACTGAGAAGAGCCAGACCTCTTCCCGGAAAACAGGCTTCTGCAGCCAGAGTTAATTTTTCTCTCCTTGCAACTAAAGATGTGTGATTCTTCAACCCCTCAAAATGTTACTTTGTAGAGTAAAGCACCTGGCCTGAGAATTAGAAAACCTGGGTTCAAGTCCAGGCCTTGCCACAAAGCAGATACATGCCACGGAGCAAAATCATTCATTCATTCATTCGTTCATCCAATTATCCACGTAATAAATATTTATTGAGCACCTACTATGCACTGGGCATTGTTTTAGGTGTAGGAGATACAACAGTGAACAAAACAATCTCTCTACCTGCATGGAGTTTAGGCAACACATTATGGGGAGGGTGGAGCAGGGTAAGGGGCAGAGTGACGGGGGACTAGTTGGATTCGGCAGGAGCCAGCTAGTCAGTGAGGAGCAGGACACGTCAGCATGTGGGAGAAGGGATTTCTGAACAGAGGGGCAAACAGTTGCAAAGCCCTGGGCAGGAATGAGCGTGGGTGCTTGAAACAAAGCACGGAAGCCAGACGGTGTGGCTGGAATGGAGTGACGGGGAGAGGCAGTGGGTGAGGGAAGAGAGAACGGCCGAGTCAGATCACATAGCCCTTGTGGGCCATGGCAGGGAGTTTCAAATTTTTTCTAAGAGCGATGGGAAGCTATCAGAAGGATGACAGCAGGGAAAAACAAGCATGATTTGCTTTGCATGTTGCAGAGACCATTCTGGCCCTTGTGTGTGGGGTCTGGGGTGGGCGGGGTGGGTGGCAAGACTGTGAAGTCTGGAAGGGAAAGGGTGAGGGGCTGCCCTGGGGTGGGCTGGCTTGCAGGGTGGGAGGCACAGTACCTGGGCCGTCTTGAGAAAGGAGAGCCCTGGGGAGGGGCCAGTGGGTTGAATGTAGCGGGTGATGGGCAGAAAGGCTCAGACCTAACTCCTGGGCTCCTGGCTTAAGCACGTGGCTAGAAAGCGGCTCCATTTGTGGGGGCCAGGGCAGCTTGGAGCAGGGGAAAGCAGGAGTTCAGTTCTGGATGATGTTGATTTGACAAAGAACTTCTTCTCCTCTCTTTTGACCTCAGCCTCCTCCTCTATAGGATGAAGAGCCGGCCCACTTGATCACCAGATCCTTTCTGCGGCAGTCAGGGCTGATTCTCCTAATTCATCCATGTTCTTTTAAATCTGCCCATATATTGAGAATTCAGAGGAAAGAAATGACAGGACTCTTTTAATTCTCTTTGAGGGTGAGGAGAAAAAACAAAGTGAGTCTCTGTGTCCCAGGAGGGGTCTCACAGCTGCTGCTGTCCTGACAGCCACGCGAGAGCCCGTGGGTGGGGAGCCAGAGCAGAGGGCCCCGATGGGGAAGAGCCACCAAAAATGTGTGACCAGCCACAGGTTGGGCTAGACTTCGCTTCGTACATTTCCTAGGTTTGCGTTTTAGAAGTTCCAGGGCTCCTGAAAGGAAAAGAATTTCAGAGTTTGAATTGCAAACTACCTTAGAGTTTGTGGTTTGGTGGAAAGAGAACTGGCCGAGAGCCACCACCAACTCGAAAACCCAAGACCGTTTTTCCATCTGTACAGACCTCATTTTCACCGCTCTAAATTAAAAAAAAAGAAAAAAAATTAAAACCTTTACTGTCTCTTCAAGCTAGAAAATTCTATGATCCTATTGCTTTAAAGAAAGAAAAAATAAGCACATGTGAAGGTCCAAGCAATTGGAGATCTAAATTGATAGTTTTTGAAGGAGTTTTGCAAACATTTTCATTCAACACATGTTTGTTGTGTACTTACTGTCTTACTGTGTGCCAGGCTCTAAAGATACATCCCTGAAATTACAGATAAAGTCCCTTCCTCATGGGGCTTGCACTGTGGTGGGAGACAGGATAGCTAGACAGCTAACCGGCCCAGGTGGTGCTAAGCGCTCTGGAGAGGAGCAATGCAGAGAAGGGGAGCAGAGCCTCTCACAACTGGGGCGGGGAGGGGCCAGGGGCCAGTGATACCGCAGAGATGCAGAGACGTCAGGCAGGGTCTCCAGCGGGATCGGCAGCAAGTACAACAGCCCTGAGGGGAAGTCATGCTTGGAGGGCGTCAGAAGAGCGAGGAAGGCAGCAAGACTGGAGAAGAGCAGGAGAAAGGAGGAGAAGTGGATTTGGAGAGGCCGGGGCCCCAGGTCGTCGAGGCCTTGGGATTTTAGTGTGAACGAGAAGGGCAGTGATTGGAGGATGTGAGCAGATGAGTAACGTGATCTGAAAAACTGAAAGAGCATCCAAATTCTGAGAGGTACATGGAGACAAAGGAATCCCTGGGGCGTCAGACATCATGTCAAGATGCTTTAAGCTCTAAAGCAATCAGGAATATTTGTTCCAGCAAATGCTTAAACCAAAATTTCTGGGCTTTGGTGTGTAGCCTGCTGGAAACGTCATTTGTTCCCCCACCGAAGGGTTGTTGGTTGTTGGCTGTGTGCCACACACGGGGAGTACAGTGGAATGAAAGACATCATCTCTACCCATACTATAGACAAGGAAGCTGAGATCTTGCCAAGTTTAGTAAGTTACCAGCTAGCAAGTGGCAGAGCCGTAATTCTGGCTATCTGATTCTAGACGGGGCAGCCAATACTTGTAATCCTGCCTGATATCCAGGTGAAGGAAAGCATTTTGCGAAATGCAGGGACTCGCCCAAGATCACCAAGCTCCAAGTGGCAGAGCCGGTCTCAAAGGGATGCCTGTAGACTGTCCATGGTGTCGTGGGTGGAAATCCCTGGACAGCAGTTCTGCGATGCAATGAGCAGCAGGATGTTTAGTGGGGAGTTCCCTGAAAAGAAACACCTAGGAAGGCAGGGGAAGGAAGCAGGGTTGGACCGAGACAACAGCTGTGCTGCAACCGAGTTGGGTGAAGGGCCAGGCCTTCCACACCCACGTGGATCATCCTTGGGTCCGGGCTGCCTTCAAAAAGGGAGTAACCTCGGGTGAGGCAGTTTCCTTCAACCAAAGTCATCCCCCAAGAGCGCTGACAGCTGAGGGCCACAACTGGAAAATAAGTCCTTCATTCCTTCATTCCATCCAGAGGGATCTGAATGGCACGTCACGGTCCACACGTGTTCTCTCCACCGCCTCACACAGACTCTTAGTGGTGTCCCTGGGCCTTTTTCAGGGCACAGAGATATCATAAAATCACAGTTTATGTTTGATTTTCTTTTCCTTTTTTCCCCAGTTCAGCTGAATCATTGGCATTGTCAGCACTGCCTGCAGGACATTCGCAGACCATCACGAGAGAAAAGACATTATCTGCTATATTTGAGCTTTAAAAAATTCTCTTTGTGCTATATTTGCCACGCTATTTTTCTTTTTAAAATGTTTTTTAGTTTTCCTTTCATTTTATTTGCACCTCCCCCCCTTTAACCAATCTGTTTCTTTCCTTTCTGTCCCCACTCTGTGGCGGTGTGGGGCTGTGGAGAAGGTGGTCCTCTTTTCTAATAAAAGCCCTCGCTTTGTGCAACTGGGGGGAAATCAGAAATGCAGCCTTTATGTATGAATCCACTAATGGCCTACAGAGCATCAGCTTGAGGAGTTTTCTGTAACAATTACGTGATTCTGCCAGAGCAAATGCAGGGTACTCACCTTTGGAGAAAACGTCGACCCCTGTAAAGTTGGAACTGTCTGTGAAACACCAGGTGGAGGTGTTCCTGAGAAACTACCTGGCCGGGCAGAGCTGCACCGTTGAGCACCCTTGGATTGTGGATGGAATTTGGAACCAAAGGAGTGGGTAAAATGGCTCGGCTGAGTACATAGAGTCTGAAAAGATGAGGGCCCAGGACCAAGTCCTTGAGGGAGGAATGAAAACATTTAGGGGTAGCAGAGAAGGAGTCATAAAGGAGACCAAGCAGGAGCTGGAGGAGAAGCAGAAAGTGGTGTCAGAGGGGCCCAGAGAAGAGTGATGCAGGGAGGAGAGGTCAACTGCTGGATGTTTGTGAGAAGCTGTGTAGAATGAGAACTGAGAAGTGGCATTTGACTTAGCACATAGGTGGGGAAGAGATTATGTGAGAATGAAGTTTCTGGCTGGCTTGGGTCAGGCTATGTGCCCAACAGTATAGCAGATTAGGCTACACTAAACTGAAAGAGCTCTCAATTGAAACCTAAAATGCTGGGTTGGACATCTGTAGTCTAAAACCTTTATAAATACATCCCTGAGATAGAAGGAAAATAAGAAATCCACGAACTCCAAAAATGAAATAATACTAAGAACCCTGGTAGCTGAGTGAAGAGCAAAACTGGCTTTTGCCCTGAGGGGTTTACTGAACTCTAGAGAGCTGGAGCTTTCCATTGGTAGCTGTACTAGTCTAACATCCACTGCTTGCCCAAGGTGGGGAATCTAGTAGGATTCCTCTGCATTAGTTTGGCTCAGATGGCTATATTCTCAGAATAAGGGTGAATGAAGAATAACTTCGCCATTAAGAAGGCAATTTGCTTACCTTTACTTTGGTGCTGGACAGAGGGAAAAAAAGTCTCCAAGGATTTGTAACTACAAGATGGCCTCAAATTTTTTTCTATCGGGATTCATCTACCTGCTGGCCTGAAAAACCACAAACATAAAATTTAATTTAAATGGTCTTGATTTTTTATGCTCTTGAGTAACTGGCAGAATTAAAACAAGATCTTTTTAGGTACCTCAACTTTAAGCCAGACCTCAAACAAATTCCCACAGATAAAGTTTTAAGGAAAATAAACAGTTAATATTAAAAATTTACAAAATGCACAAAGAAACAAGCACTATTATAGACAATCAATAAAAAACAAACAAAAAACAGACAGCATAAACAATCCATCAAAGATTTCAGATATTAGAATTTTCAGACATGAAACATAAAAAATTGTGTTTAAACAAATAAAAGAGAAGCTGAAAAACATGAGCAGAAACAAGAGACCTTAAAGAGCAAACAGGCAGGTTTGAGAAATAACCAAATAGACTTCCTAAAAATAAGAACTGAAACATTAGAAATTTAACATTCAATGGACATATTGAATGTTAGATTAGATACAGCTAAAGAGAGAATTAGTCAACTGGGAGATTGATCTAAAGAAATTATTGAGAATGTAGTTTTGAAAGACAAAAGGCAGCAAATTATACAAAGAGAAGTTAAGAGATATAGAGGGTAGAATGATAGAGCTTACTATACCTCTTTGGATTTCCTTCTAGAATGGAATATTGGGAGAATGGGGAAGACACATATTCAGAGTTAAGTGCTGAAAATTTCCCAGGATTGCTGGAAATAATTCCTCAGATTCAGGAAACCTAACAAATCTCAAGAAAAAGAGAAAAAGAGACAGAGACAGCAAGAGAAAAGATATTAAAAGCATCTAGAACAAAAAGGTAGATACTCTGCAAAGAAACAACAAATAGTCTAATGACTGACTTGTAAATAGCAACAATGGAAGCCAAAAGACTGAAAAAAAAAATCTTTAATGTGCTGAGAAAAATTGTGTGAAACTAAAGTTGAAATTATCTTTCAAGAATTAAAGTTAATAAGGACAATTTCAGATAAATAAAAGCCATTTACTCTGGCATACTGTCACTGCAGAAAACGCTAGAGCATATATACTCCTGGTGGAAGGAAAATGATCTCTAACAGAAAGTCTGAGATGCAAGAAAGAGTATTGAGTGAATATAGTGGCAAATAAGTGAATAGGATAAAAAATAAAATTTTATAAGTTAATGGTAGTAAAACATCTATCTTATTTACGGGTATGTGTAGTGGGATGGCAAACAGGCTGGAACCCAAATCCTGGATGGCAACAGCAGATAATGTGGGTGGAGAACGAAAGGAGCCAAAGCCTTCCAGGGTCCTTGCTAGACAGGAGAATAAAGGTGTTGATTAACTTTTGACTTTAATCTACATAATTTAGTCTCTGTATATGTAGATACCTTTGGTAATGATTAAAGAAACAAAGACAGGGTATGGACTTGCCAAACCAGTGAGAGGAAAAAGGAATGGGGAAGAAAACCTCTTAATTTAAAAAATGACAAGAAGGTAGGGTAGGAGGCATGGGAAGATTTCTAAAATGGATCAAATAGAAAGTCAATAATGAAAGAGTAGCAATGAATCCAAATATATTACTGATCAGAATAAATATAAACGAACTAAAGATAGAGTCAAAAGATCTCAACTGTCAGATAGGATTTTGTGTTTTTAATTAGCCATTTACAAAAAACATAGTTATCAATAACTTAAAGTCACAGATTGAAAGTTGAAGGATGGAAAAAGATATCCTAGGCAACTACTAACTAAAATAAAATGATGTTACTATATTAATATCAGACAAAATTAATATTTAGAGAAAATGTTTACAAGAGTTTAAAAAAGGTCACTTTATAATGATAAAAGCTTTAATTAACTGAGAAGATATAAAAATTCTAAACCTGTATGTCCATAATAACATAATCTCAAAGTACATTAATCACAAGTTTGATGAAACTATAAGGTGAAATTGAAAAATCCATGATAATAACGGGAGATTTTAAAACAACTCTTTTAGTGAATGTCAGAAAATGCAGCATAAAAAAATCTGTAAAACAAAGAACATTTGAGCAGTATATGATCTAACTGACATTTGTTAAACATTACATCTAAACTTGCATGTCTTCCTCATATGCACAGAGAACAATGAAGTATTTGCTAAGCTAAAAAGCTGGCCTCAATGAATGTCAAGAGATTGAGGTCTTTCAGGTCATTTTCTAGGATTATAATTGCAATTTAGTGAGAAATCAGTAACAAAAATATAACAAGAAAACTCAACATGTTTGGAAACAATAAGTTTTTAAAAATAATTGTAGAAATTAGAAATAAATATAATAGAACTGAAAGAAGATGAAAATACAACATACCAAAACATATGGAATTTTATTAAGAGGGTGTTAACACGAAATTTATATACTTAGAAAAGATGAAAGGCTGAGAATTTCTAAGCTAAGCACCTAGTTGAAGAGGTTATTAAAAAGAACATAGGAATAAACCTATAGAAAGTAGAGGGGAAAAACAAAAGATATGAGCAGAAATCAGTGAAATGGAAAACATAATATATATAGCCTCAACAAAACCAACAATTATTCTTTGATAAATCTCTAACAGATTTATCAAAAAAGATGAATGTAGATCATCACAATTTAGACAATAAAATATTATGATGCTAGTAAATGCTAGTAAATTTGGAAATTTAGATAAAATGAAAAATTTCTAGTGAAATACAAATTAAAAACACCTATTAAAGAAGAACTAGGAAATCTAAATATCTTTATCCCTAAAAGAAAATGAATTAATATTTAAAATCATCTGACAGGGAAAATATGAGACCTAGCCAGTTTTTTAGGTGAGTTATATCAAAACTTTCAAGCAAAGAGATTTTTCCAATATTACTGAAATAGAATAAGAGTTAAGGGGCATTTCCTAACTCAGGTGAAAGGCAGAACTATAAAATTCTAGAAAATATAGGAACACATCCCTATGACTTTAAAAAAGGAACGGATTTCTTAAACAAGAGGCAAAATGTTCTCCATTCTAATGGAAAAAGTCACTAAAATTCTATTACATTAAAATAGAGAACTTATATTGGTGTAATCACTTTGGAAAATATTTTGACATTCCATAGTAAATTTAAATATGCATATTTTTGATATTCTTATGTATATACCCATAACAGACTTGTGTGGATCAGAAGACATATATAAGAATGTGCATAAAAACATAGTTCAAATCACTAAAAGAAGAAACAACCCAAATGCCCAATTACAGTAACATATAAAGTGTGGCAGAGTCCCGCAGTGGTATAGTATGCAGCAATGAAAAAGAATAAACCACTGTCACACGCATATACATGAGAGGCTCAAAAACATACTGTGGACATAAGAAGCAATCACAGAAGATCTCACACAGTGAGACTCCATTTATGTAAAGCTCAGAAGCAGGCAAAACTGAAAACACAGTTTGGGATGAATGCAGCTCCTATTTTGTTCATTCTAAGACATACTTTATTTTGACATTTTAATCTCTCCAAAATTGGGATGCATCTTATAGCCAGTGGTGTCTTACAATTATATTACCAGTGCTCTCTCTTAGACATGAAATAATGATGCATCTCACAATGTTGGGAGCCTAAGTTCAATGAAATATGGTAGGTGGCAAAACTATAAAGAAAAGCAGTGGAATGATTATCCGAAAATTTGGGATACCTGTGATCATCTATGTCTGAGAGGGAGGAGGCTACCGGAGGGAGGAGGTACCTATTAGAATTCTAAGGCACTGGCAATGTGCTATTTTTTCACCTAGGTATGGTATATTAGTTTTATTATTATCTTTTAAATAGGTTAGCCTCTCGCATATACGATATCTTTCACAACTGGGAAAAGTGTGAACACGATGAGTAAGTGGGGACACACGCGTCATAGCTCAGGAAGCCGGACGGTAAAGGAGAGAAGAGAGTCAGGCAGCAGCTGCGGAGGCCGTGGCGGAAGATAACCAGGGAAATAACCCTGAAAGGCTGAGAAGCTGGGGAGCGTCAGAGCGTCTGCATATGGATAAATTAGCCTTTCAGGAGAGATGCTGCCTCTATTTTAGCAAGAGGGTAAAGGGGAAAATGGGTATGTGGAATTCGCAGTGGAATTTTCTGTACATTTTCCTTGTGATAATTTCTATTTCCTCCATAAAGAATTTATGTATGGGATGGTACGGTTATCGGGAAGAGCAGAGGTGGGCAAACGGCCACGAGGGACAGGCATCTAAAATGACAAGCGATTATTAGCAGTTATCCCGTGCCAGATACCAAACTAAGAGCCTTCTACACCCATTATTCCACCTACTCCTTTCGCCAGGGCAATGAGACACACATTCTCTCATGATACCTGCATGGTTTCCCAGGGTCACGGGAAAATAACACAACACGGCAGACCATGAGGCTTAAACAGCAGAAATTTATTGCTCACGGTTCTGGATTCCGGCAGTCCACGGTCGAGGTGTGGACGGGGTTGGCTTCCTCCAGACCTGTCTCCGTGGCCTGTGGATGGCGCCCTCTGTGCTCGCTCTCCTCTCCTCGCGGGGACGCCAGTCGGACTGGGTCAGGGCCCACCCTAAAGGCCCCATTTCGGTTTAATCACTTCGGTAAAAACAGCCCCATTCTGAGGTGCGGGGGTTAGGGCTTCAACATCCGAGTGCGGGGGAGTCACCATTCAGGCCCTAAAGTGCTTGTTTTGGAGAGAAGGGACTGCGGAGTAGGAGGGGTCGGCGACGTGTCCAGGCCACGCGGTGACAGCGTCAGAGCAGGGACGCGAACGCCAGCAGGTCAACCGCAGTGGCTCAGTGCCAACCACTTCTCTGAAAAACTAGCCCTGTGCCTAGAAGAGGGCAGAAGGATGGAAAAGCTCTTTTGGAGAATTAAAAAAAAAAAACAACCCGACTAGAATAAAGGAGTAATATCATCAGGCTTTTCAGAGCTGTGCCGTCTGTCCCCGGAAACAATGAAGCCGAATGCCCCAGGCCCCAGGATGGACTGTCCCCACATAAGCTCCCTTTTTATATCTGGACTTTTAGCATTAAGACTAATTTTGGGCTGAAATGGCAGGAAAAGTCAACAGTTTAGCATCGGCTGGAATCCGCTGTCCCTGGTTCCCTGATTTGGAGGAGCCAGGTGTAAGTGATGGGCTGAGAAGAGTGTCACCTGCTGGGCTCTGGAGACAAGTATGGGTGGAACTCGGGTCTTTTTATATGTGGTCTCCTGCTGCCCTCTGCTGGTCGTAAGTGGGAACGCGCAGAACTCTGCAGACTGCCCTACCTCCTCAAAGACCCACAGATCTCCTGGGGAAAAGGTTCCGCCTGTAATCCTAGCACTCTGGGAGGCCGAGGTGGGCGGATTGTTTGAGCTCAGGAGTTTGAGACCCAGCCTGAGCAAGAGCGAGACCCCGTCTCTACTAAAAATAAAAAGAAACTAATTAGACAACTAAAAATATATAGAAAAAATTAGCCGGGCATGGTGGCACGTGCCTGTAGTTCCAGCTACTTGGGAGGCTGAGGCAGGAGGATTGCTTGAGCCCAGGAGTTTGAGGTTGCTGTGAGCTATGCTGATGTCACGGCACTTGCCCCGGGCAACCCAGTGAGACTCTGTCTCAAAAAAAAAAAAAAGAAGAGTCTCCTGGAATCTGACTGTGGCGCATGTCAGTCCCTCTCTCTCCACACACACACACACACACACACACACACACACACACACACACACGCTGAATCAATGGCACAATCACCTTCACTTTTTGGCATTCTGTAACCGCATAGCCGTTTCAAAACCTGCTTAAGATGTTTTCATCATAAAAAGAAAAAGACCTGTTACATTTGCCCCCCTCTCAAAAATGATGTTTCCCAAGATACGAGAATATGAGAATTAGAATGCTAGTTTTTTGATGATTTAACAAAACACTAATTTGTTCATTATTGTATGTTTGGAAAGACTTTTTTTCCCCCTAACATTTTAAAACCATGACTTCCTATGTGATAACTTAGGGCCCCCACCATTTGGTTACAGTAGTTTTGAAAAATAATTATTTTCATTTCCAAATGTGGATTTTCATCAAAACAAAATCAGTAGTTCATGCTTTAGAAATTTCACTTTGTTACATATATTTGGGGGGCAAATACTCAAATATTCAAAAGTAATAAAGGAGCCTCTTGAGTTGAGAAGCAGTAAGTAAACACCAGAAGAATCCTGGTCAGTTGTGCTGCAGAGGATGTGTTGCTTTGTGGGTCCAGCAAGATTCCAGATGGGAGGCTCGAGGGACTGCAGTGCCCCTGACTCTCCCGTGAGCCCCCAGACGCTCTTTATGCAGTTACCAGAACATTCATTTAAAATGTGAGTCAGATCATCATACCCCTCTGCTTCAGGAGAGGCCAAATGTCACAACTTTGATCTCAGAATAAAATACTTATTGCTCACGGGCTTTACAAGGCCAAGAGATCTGACCCCTGCCAGCCCCTCCAGGCCTGGCCTCGGTCACCTTTCCTTCCCCTTCAGCTGTTTGCATTTTCACCCTGCTTGGATCTTTCTGTGATTCTATTTCATCACTGTTTGTTCCTTTCAGAGCATTCTCTCCCATCTGTAATATCGTGTTTACAAATCTGCTGTTCGTTCCTGGTCTCCACCCTTAGGTGTTATCCCCACCAGGGAAGTCTTTGCCCTTCTTTGCAATGGCCAAATGGACATTTATTTACCAATGAATGAGTGAGTGAATGAAGCGGGTAAAGGAATGTGTTGAGAGGTGAGCCACGCCAAGGTCATTCCATGCAGACCACAGTACTGAGTTCATTACGTAAATATCAGGAAGTCCCTTCATGGCATGAGAAGCAAAGAGAGGACCGTGGCTGGGCTCAGGTGGCAGACGACAGAGCTGCACTGTCATCTTTGACTTACTCTTACCATCAAAACCGTTCCCTCCCTGCTTGGAGAACACCAGGGAAGCAGACGGAACCGCTGCCCAGGAAAGCCGCAGGGCTGCAGGAAGCACAGGCATGCTTACGCACGAGGGCAATCACTCCATGAGTGCTGCAGGCGCTGACCCAGGATGCAAACACCAGCCACCCAACCAGCCAGTGACACTTTGTGCTGATCCAAGGCCTTCCCCTTGGACAGGCACCAGCACAGTGCCATAGGCTCACAGCCTTGCTCTGGGGGAGGCACAGTGAGCTCATGTCCAGTGGGCTGGAGAGCACTCCTGGGCAGCAGGCTAATGTCTAGCCTTCCAGGAGTTCTGTCTCCATCCTCCCTGTCAGACACTTGAGCCCGAGCAAGGAAAATAAATTCAGAATTGTCATCAGTTCGGAATCTGTGGCTTGGGGAAACCTGATGAGAGGCGTCCCCAAAAGAGGTAGCTAGGGCTGAAATGCTTGCTTGGCTCCAGGGAGGTCTGGGTCAGATGTCGTGGGCACCGCTTTCCCCCATTAGGTGCTGCTGGTTGGACATGATTTCCTCCACCATGTGTTTCCTCTCTCCTGGGCAGGATTCTGGCACCTGACTTAGGAACCATCTGGAGAATGAGGTCAGGCCTGAATGAAATGTGCAAGAGCCACCCAGGCCGGGGCAACCCTCAGGGCAGGCTGATCTGGGGGTTCTTCAGGAAGAAGGCCAGCTTTTGGGCCACCGCATCCAGTTCACCCAAGTCCGCGCACCGAAGGAGGTTACAGTTTCGGACGAAATAGTGTTTCAGAAAGTGCTGGCTCACGCACTTGTGCACCTTCCTCACCAGGCGCAGGAACGCTTTGCTGAAGACCTGCCAGTCTTTCGAGTGGGGGTATTTCTCACAGGTCCAAAAGAGCACTGTCTGTGGAAGGAAGAGGTGGTGTCAGCCACGGTTCGGGGCAATTGGGGAGGGTATCTTCAGAAACAATTATTGAGATGATGCGGCCTTAGAAGGAGGGAGCAAGGAGCCGCCCAGGTGGCCTGGGTCTGCCATGAACACCTGGGCCAGCCTCGGCGGGGCCTCCGTCTCACCAGCTGGCCTCCTGCGCCTCCTCGTTAATTCGCTTCCTCACTCTCCTCCGACATTCCAGTGACCACCGCTCTCCTCGAACCTGCAACACCCCGCCCCAGGCAGATGCCTTTGCCTCCTGCCTGACAGGGAAAATGGAAGCCCTCGCCCTCCAAACCAGACAGTTCTTGCCCCTCTGTTCCTCTGTGCACCCGCCCCTCCTCCCGGTGGGGAGGTCCCTCCGCAGGGCTCGCGACCCGCCTTCCAGGAACTGCATGTGATGATGACCCTCTGCCTCGGCAGCTTTGCAACCTGTTCCAAGCTCTCCTGCTCCCTCAGTCCCGCGTCCCCCTCCTGCCCTGACTCCTGCCGCTCTGCACACCCAGGCAGGCCACAGAGTCAGCTCTGATTTGTGGCCATGTCCTCTTCCCCCGTTCTCTGCCTCCAGTACCCGCCCCCCATGGATGCTGCTGCCATTAATCTTCCGAGGCTGCTCTCGCTAAGACCCAAGGACCTCCACGTTTCTAAATCCGACAGGCCTTCAGCAGCCTGCACCTCACCGGGTCTTTCAGCAGATCTGAGTCTCCCTCGAGCCCTCCTTCACTCGGCCTCCAAGCCAGCGTCCCCTGGGGGCCTTCTCCCCGCACTGCAGCTGCTCCTGGGCAGGCTCACGCTCCGTGTTGCCTCTGCACGGCGGAGCTCCCGGAGGCGCGGTTCTAGGCCCTCTTCTCCTCTAACTAGCTCCTCGGCTCTCTGTCTCTTCCACCGCAGTGGCTTTCATGCTCAGGAAACATACGTGACTTGCAATTTTTTCCTCCAAGCCCAGGCTTCTCCTCTGGCCTCCGTATCTCCTGAGTATCTGAGTTGCCTCAGTCTCAGCACGTCCAAGCTGACCTCACGGCTTCTCTCACAAACCCGACCCGCCACCAGAGCTGCTTGCCCAGCCAGTTCCGCAAGACACAATCCCAGCAGGCACCCTTTTCCCGAACCACCCCAGCCAAGTCCTGCAATCCTCCTGCCATCTATCCACTTGTCTTCATCTGCAGTCTTGCCACCCTCGTCCACACCCCTCCGCATCTCACTGGACCTCTGCCATTGCTGTCTCACCAGCCTACAGCTAGTCTTGTCACCATCCACACTGCAGCCAACACGATCTTTTTAAAATGTAAATCTACATTCTTTCTTGTCTATAATACAAATCTTGCCCCTGGTGTGTTAACTAAAAACATAATCCTTAACGTTGTTTTGTTTGTAAGGTTTGGCCCTTGCCTTCCTTTCCACGCCCCATGTTCTCTCCCTCTGACCACACTGGCCTCATTTCATGCTCTCTTCTACCTCAGGGCATTTGCACATCCTCCTTCTTCCGAGAACAGACTTCCTTCCTTCTTTGTCCAGAAAACTCATCCATCAGATCAAATTTTCCTAGTACATTCATTACATATTCTTTTAGCCACGGACTTCTTGTAAGAGGCAATGATGACAGCAGTTTTTACATTTATGCGATTATTTGATTTTCTCATTTCCCCTACTAGATTATAAACGTAATGAGAGCAGTGGACTACACCTATTTTTATTCACTATTATGCCACTAGTACCCATGAGAGGCAGTCAATAAATCTTTATCAAATGAGTGAATTAATTAATTAATCAATTAACATTATGGTATACATATTGAGTATTTTTATATAGTCTTTATCTTTTAAAGCAGTTATTGGGTCACAGTAAGATATTGAGTATGTTTTGATTTGGATTATATTATTTTACATTAGTGAGTTAGAGATAATTTTATGCTATTCTTCTTGTTAGTTAAGCTTTTTTTTTTTTTTGAGACAGAGCCTCGCTCTCTTGCCTGGGGCAAGTGCCGTGGCGTCAGCCTAGCTCACAGCAACCTCAAACTCCTGGGCTGAAGCGATCCTCCTGCCTCAGCCTCCTGGGTAGCTGGGACTACAGGCATGCACCACCATGCTCGGTTAATTTTTTCTATTTTTAGTTGTTTGGCCAATTTCTTTCTATTTTTAGTAGAGACAGGGTCTCTAAGCAAACCGAAACAGTTAAGCCAATTATGATGAAGCCATATACCTTTGGGTGGGTTTTAGGAATACACAAGCCAATGAAAGATAAGCTCTGTTTCACATGAAACTGTCTTGGGGAACAGCCTCTTTGGGGAGTAGGACCTTACAAGACAGTGTCAGACCTAAGGTGAGATAACTGTGATTGTCACATCTCCTAATGCTATTTTTCAACCCAACCTCTTCCACTTTCCCCAGGCTGAGGATGTGGCAAGGGTCCAGCACACTCAGCCATCGTCCGGATGGTGTCTAACCACATTGTCACCAGACACATCCATTCCCAGTAGTGAGCACCTAAATATGAGACCATTCTGCCCATGGATCAAGGATGGAAGACAGAGGAAAAGGCAGTTGGCACTGTTCTATTTATCCTACTTTTATCCACAAATATTCTCCCCTTTAAAAATACCCATCCTTGAGAATGCACAATTCTATTATGCCGTGTAGGTGGGTCAGGGAGGACTGAAATAGAGAACCTTTAATGAGTTGCCTTAAAATCTTCTAGGTGAGGCAGGAGGTATCGGAATAGAAGCACATCCCCGGGTGAAATGCAGTTTTGAGAGCTGTCATGGGCTGGGAGGCCTGTAGCGGTTCTAGTCAATCTTTCCTGAAATTTTCATGACACTTAATGGTGTTTCTATCCATCTTAATTGAGGGACAAAGAAGTTAATCATTAAGATTATGAGGTTTTGACATGAGACAGACTTTAGCGCGTGCTTCTCAGCTCTGCCTCCTCTGAGTGTGGCCTGTAGAAAGACAAGCTAAACCCACAAAACACATTCGAGTATCTTCTGGAAAGCACATGCCCTCGACCCAGGAGAATAGCTTGTGTTTTTAGGGGAGTGTGCCTGGGGACATGCTGAGGATGCTGAAACCGCAGAGAAAGGCCCCACTGTGCATAGACAGAGGAGATGTTAAGTGATTCTTGGGCAGGTCAAGAACGTCAAGTTATCAGGAAAGATAAGAGCACAAAACAAACACTTGCAATTTTGTGCAAAAAAGAAACATTGAACAAGATGTGAAGCCACTCTTCCATTCACTCAACAAATGTTTACTGAGCCACTGTGCACAAAGCTGCGGGGGACGTACTGGGGTAACTCTCATTCTTGTCCCAGTGAACAAGGCCATCGGGGAAGGTCACTGCACTAGGGGAACAAGACCGACCTGCACTTGCTCCGAAATGGATTACTTTAGAGCAGAAAGAGTAACACTGGGCCAGAAGATGGTTTTGTCCATTGAATGAGGGGAGGAACAGGTAGCATGCGAGGAAGGCACCACACAGGCAGATGGCTGCCCCCGGGACCTTTGCTTACCTGTGTAGAAAGGCAGTGGGGGAGGGAGAAGGGCTGAGGCTCCCGGGCAGACCCTGCCAGGCTGGGCTGGGATGTCCCGCGAGAGTCGGATCCCTCCCAACCCCAGCACGCTGCACACAGCTGTTACAGGAGAGTCCGCTTCGCGCTGTGTGGTCCACAATTTGAGAAAGAGGGAGCTGGGTGGCCAAAGTCCACCCCTCCGGGAAGCCCCCCAGTGCCCCAGGCCAGGTCAGTTTCTGCTGCTCTGAGCCCTCACAGAGCGACGTGACTCTCCCCTCCAGCGCTCCCCGCGATATGTCCACGCACCTAAGGGCTCATGGACCAACGTCTCTCCCCCCTGCTAGACCAGAAGCTCTTCAAGAGCAGGAGCCACACCTGTGTGTGTGCACCTTGTACCTCCAGGTGCAGAGCACACAGCAGGTGCTGGCCCAGAGGCCTCCAGCCCAGAGGAATCCCATGGAACATTTGCTGAATGAATGAGTGACTGGTGAATGCATGATGTCGGGTTTGGGGCAGGGGGAGGCAGGAGCAGCAGAGCAAGGGAAAATTCCTGCCTGATGATTTGGAACCCGGAAGTTAAAGCCTGGAAACGGGTCTGTGGCAATGTTTATGTGATAACCTCACCGTTTCCTGGTCTCACCCCCACTCCCCGTGTGTGGCCCGCCTGTGTGTGTGTGAGCGGTTGCATGTGGGCTAGAACGGGAACCCAGTGGGTCATAACGTCAGGGAAAACATGACTTCCTCAAAGGTGCGAGGCAGAAACCACATTCTGTAATTCATTTCTGAACCCCAGCAGGGTTTCTGGCCAAGAGTGGGCACACATTGCTTTGTCGAGTGAAATAATAAAACGGAGAGGGGATGGGGGGAGGGGAGGGAGGAGAGGAAACTGGAAAGGGGCAGGGAGGGAGGCGGAGGAGATTGTACCCTGGGCAGGGGTGTTGTGGACACACACACAGTCCGAGTTCATCTGTTTCCATAATGAGAAATAATTTGTGGGGCGGCAAATACAGACATTAGAGCCTGATCGTGAATTCACACACCTCCCCCGTCTGCGTGGCTCTGGCCAGGCCCCGCTCACCTGCAGGTGGTGCGACGTGAGGACGGGCCTCTTCCCTGGGCACCAGACGTCCTCCTTCAGCTGCCTCACGACCTGGAAACACTTCCTGCGGCAGCCCCCATCCTCATCCAGCTGCTCCAGCAACACCTGCTCGGCCTGGAGGAAGCTCAGCTCCCAGTGATAATTCGAACGGGCCAGCAAGTTAAACCCAAATGACTGGAAAAAGAGAAGAATATTGGGAAAGGAGAGGAGCAATGCTTGCTGAAATGGAAAGCCATTTCCGAGGCGGTCCACTAGCCTGGGGAACCTGTCATTGGGCGGGCAGCACATCCTACATGGGACCAAAGGGGCATGGGGACAACACAAGCCACCTTGGACCTGGGCAGTTTGCAGGAGAAGGCTGAGCCAGCCTCGGAGCCTCCTCACCCGGAGGGCTCATTAACACGGATTGCTGGGCCTGCCCACAGGCTCTCATTCAGCAGGTCCAGAGCGGGGCCCGGGAATCTGCATTTCTAACAAGTTCTTAGGTGACGCTGCTGCTGGTCCAGGGCCCCACTTTGAGAACTGCTGATCTGGTGACACCTCCACTGTCCTTGGGAAGCTGGTGGGCAGACAGTAACACCGGGCCCGGGTAAGCTGCCGGTAACACTGCCCGGGGAGCTGGGGTCCCACCCGCCGATACCTTGATGCACTCCACTCTCTCCGGGGAAGGCCAGCGCTTCAGACATCGAGGCCACCGGGCTTTCTCCGACCAGGTGGAGGGGATCTCCACTGCGGGGGCCAGCTCTAGCTCCACCTGACATACGGATGTTTCCACGGCAACCCAAACAGCAGAGCGGTTTGCTAGCATGCTGACCTTACCTGACGGGAGAAGACCAAATGGACAATGAGAAGAGAAAGGCTTGCTCAACACAAGTGTTCAAAGAAGGAATCTGTGAGCAGTTGCTCTGACCAGCTCTCTGCAGCTGGTGGGGTAACTTTCACAGTAGCACATCGAGGGTGGGGCTCTTACATCAAAACCAGACCATTAGTCAGCTAACCAGGGTTAGACTAAAAAGTCTTCTTGTTGGTGAGTTGCTCTTTTTTCCTTCTCCCCCAATCCCAGTTTTTATGGCACCTTTTCTTTTATTTTTTTTAATTTATTTAAAAATATTAAAGAGGTACACATGTTTTCGTTACATGGATGAATTGTATAATGCTGAAGTCGGGGCTTTTGGTGTGCCTGTCACCAGAGTAGTGTACATTGTACCGGATAGGTAAGTTTTTATCCCTCGGCCCCTCCCACCCTCCCTTTTCTTTAAATTAATAGATTCTTTTCAGAAGCCTCAACTAAAAGAAAAAGCCATAGAATAAAAAGTACAGTACAGATGCTACCCAGCTTACAATGGGGCTACGTCCTGATGCACCCACTGTAAGTCAAAGATATCACAAGTTGAAAATGCATTTCATGCACCTGACCTACCGAACATCACAGCTTAGCCTAGCCTGCCTAAAATGTGCTCAGAACACTTACATCAGCCTGCAGTTGGGCAAAATCATCTAACACAGAGCTTATTTTATAATAAAGTGTTGAGTATCTCATGTAATTTATTGAATGGTTGTATGAGTAGTCGAAGTACAGTTTCTACTGAATATGTACCATCATAAAGTCAAAAACTCTTAGTGGAACTATCGAAATTAAGGGATCATCTATATTTGCTACTGTAAAATGAAATCTAACCATTCTGCTATATTCTTCTCCATTCCACCCAAACACCTAAATGTTGGTTTTGGAGTAATGTGAAAATAGGAAGGCCAATGCCATTTCGTGTGCTCTTTGCCCAGATGTTCTAACACTGGTTAGGGACAGTGTCAGCCCCTTATTGTTTGTGTGCCTTTGGTGGAGTTCGGCTTCACCTGCCTTTTATCTGAGCCACAGTCTCTTAGATAATACTTGTTTCTACCCATCCGCCCAGCCAGCCCAGCCTCAGGTGTAGCTATCATCAGAAGTCCTTCTAACTGTAAAATCCTTCAAAGCATGGCATCTTTTTTAAAGGGTCAAGCGAGTGGGAAGAAGCCCCCACGGCCTCATTTTCCAATCAGGCAAAGACAGGGAAAGAAAACTAATGTATCTGGTAAAGTTTCCCAGGTTACACACTAGAATTCCCTCATTTCTAATTTGCTTTCACTTCTTTCAAAAGATACAGTAGTTTTTCTATTTGTTTGTTTGCCTTCATTACAGATAAGGCTGTTATTTTGCGTTTTCTTGCTCAGCAGAGAAAATTGAAGCTCTTTAACTGTGTGAAGCTGTTCAAAGGGCAACATTCCTCTCCTTGGCCGGGTACGATAAAGGGCTTATTGTCTGCATCTCATCAGAGCTGCCCAGACAGGAACACGACGATGTCTGGTACTTTGGCATTATCTACTGGAAGCACCTCGTCAGCCTGGCCAGGACTGAATCTCTGCTTTGCACTTTCCCTGTTAATAATGTCGCCCCGTGTGAGAGGTGAGCTGGTGCTGGGCCGGCCCACGTCCTGCTTCTGCAGCTCGCTCTGCTCACTGGGTAGTGACCTCTGGCAAGTTACCTAATCTGAGTTCCAGTTTCCTCATCTGTGAAACAGGGAGAAAGAGAATTCTCACTCTGTAGGGTTGTTATGAAGATTAAATTAAATAAATCAGGAAAGCATCCTCAATTTACTAAAACTCCATTAAACATGAACTATTGCCATCATGGAACCTTCCAGAACTATTCTGTCTACACAAGCAAGCATATATACAAATGCATCCTTTTATTTCTACCCAAATGGAATCTCATATTGTTTGGCAGTTTTTCATTTAATTATCTGGCATGTGCATTTTGTCATAACTGTGTGTACATGTGTGCCGACGCCTGTTGCCTCATTCTTTTTAAAGGCTGCATAGTAGTCGACTAGGCAAAGGTAACGTAATTTAATTTAGCCAATTTTGCTTTGTTAGTCATTAGGATTATTTCTAGTTATTTACTATTATAAAACTATGGCAGAGGCTATCCTGGTGCATGTTTCTTTGTGCACTTGTAAAATTATATTTCTAGAACGGTAATTGTTGAATTCTCAAGTAAGCACATTATAAAAATTAAAAATGTACAAATTGTCTTTTAAAAAGGAGGCACCGATTTACACTTTCAAAAACAATATATAGGGCTGGGCATGGTGGCTCACTCCTGTAATCCTAGCACTCTGGGAGGCCGAGGCAGGCGGATTGTTTGAGCTCAGGAGTTCGAGACCAGCCTGAGCAAGAGTGAGACCCCGTCTCTACTAAAAATAGAAAGAAATTGGCCAAACAACTAAAAATAGAAAAAATTAGCTGGGCATGGTGGCACGTGCCTGCAGTCCCAGCTACCTGGGAGGCTGAGGCAGGAGGATCGCCTGAGCTCAGGAGTTTGAGGTTGCTGTGAGCAAAGATGATGCCACGGCACTCTAGCCCAGGCAAGAGAGTGAGACTCTGTCTCAAAAAAAAGAAACCAATAAAAATAAATACCCATCTCACCCTGCCCAGCCCTCCACTGAGCACAATCACACTTTTCATCTTCTTTTAACCTACTGGGTATTTTAACGTACCTAACATTCAGTACATTCTAATGTAACTTGAAATATACATTAGAGGGAATGCCTTTTCTTATTTTTTACTAGCCATTTATGTTATTCTTCTGTGATTCATTATTTTCTGTTTTTGGTCATTATTTCTATTTGTCAGCTCATCTTTTTTCTTATTGGTTTATAAGTAGTCTTTTATAATCAAGAAAATTAGCCATTTTTTTCCCAGTTTGAAATTCACCTTCTCCCTTTGTGTGAACAAAAAAGGTATATGGGGTGTGTGTGTGTGCGTGTGTACACATGCACACACACACACACAGCACACATATGCTGCATAGCACAGTAGCTTAAGATTTTGGGATCATTAAACTTAATCAGTTCTTTATGGCTTCTGGATTTTGTATTTTGGTACCAGCTGGTAGTTTCCAAAAGTGGTCCCTCAGCATACTGTGGTACTGCAGTCAGATGGAGGGTGTTGCTAATAATGAAGATCTGGGGTTTGTGAATAATTTGTTGTTAAAAAAGTACACTAAAGTTTTTAGGCTAACATCCTTAAATCTTAAGAGTGTTAAATCTCAAATCCATGAGAGTGTTTTGTGAGAATGAATTCCAATCTTCCGCGTGTCACAGCAGAAAAAAAGCTAATTCCTATCATGAAGACGGAACAGATGTAAAGAGTGCATGATTATTGTGTCAAATTGGGGTGTGGGGTTCAAGTGACACCTAAGCGGAGGTTTTATAGAGCAAACGCGAAATGCCACCAGTTTCCCTCGCACTTTTGCCCGATCAGCTCACCTGAGAGGTGACAGGTTCTAATTGCATTTTCCACCAGCTTCCGGAACACCTGGAGGACCTTGGCGGGCACGATGTCCCCCTCGATGTTCACGTCTGCCTCATGCCACTGCCACAAGCTCCTCACAAACTGCTCCACTTCCAGCCACTGCTGCAGGCCCTCGGGGGCCCGCAAGGGGCAGGGCAGCCTGGCGCCCTGCAGGGTGTAGTACCGCCAGCGCCGCTCCCTGGCCTCCCTGTACCCGGCCAGGCCTTTTATCGGGACTGTGACGAGGAACTGAGTGGGGGCCAAAACCTGGGGTCAGGAAAGGAGAGAAAGGAAGTGTGATTTCAAAGCCGTGGGAGGTAGCAGAAGTCCTGGTGTGCTGACACGTCGAGCCAGGCGGCTCACTTAGCCACTGCACCCTCCGCGATGCGACGAGGCACACAGAGACCTACACCTGGGCGTTGCAGGAGGGTCACATCTTCGTTCTGCCACTGACCATTGCATTGCTTCAGGTAGGTGAATCAACTTTCCAAGTTTTTGGTTTCATGAGTCCACAAGGAAAAAGAATGAACTGGACCTGGAGCTCTAGAGAAGACCCAAAGTTTGGGCAGCAAAGTTAAGGGAGGGGAAAGAACTAGTATTCGTTAAGTTCCAGGCACAGGAGGCACTGCAGTTCTCACGCACTTGCCCGTTTAATCTTCACAATCACACAGTGAGGTGCACTTTGTTGCCACTTCCCAGATAAGGAGCCCGAGGCTCAGAGGCGCTCAGAGACCACCCCCCAGACATACACAGCCTGTAAATAGAAGAGCCCGAATTTAAGTCTTTTGCTAGCTCCTTCAGTGATTATTTTTCCACCCTGGGCTGGCTATCAGTCAAGAATGACATGGAATGGTGAAAGTTCTGATATAAATAGAGGGTGGGAAGGCATGGGAGAGGAGACCAAAGGATTTAAGGAATGAATTGGCTCCCTTTCTTTTTCCTGATGACTCAGGGTCGTTATCCTTACAAAGTCAAAGGTGAGACAGAAACCTGTTTGTTTAGATACTGTGAGCCATTGAAAAAGTTTAACAGAGAAAAGCAAACAATCAGAATCTACCTATGCCCTTTCTCTAGGAACCGGTTAAGCAGCACTCGGGGAAATCCATCAGGCCAGTGATCCGAGGGGCAGAACGGTGGCTCGGAATGCAGCACTGCCTGAGGGAGTCCTTGGCTGTGTCCCCGGCCATCCACTGCACACATATTGCCTGGTAAGTCAGCTACCTCCTCTTCATGGAAATCCTGACCATGCTAACTTGGTCGACCCTCACCCACGGCCTAGTCATCGGCTCATTCAGGGGTGAACACTAAAATCAGCTTCAACTCACTCTCATTCTCAGACTCAAACAGTTTGATGTTTTAGACCGTGGGTCCATATGACTTTTGGTGTTCATAGAACGGTGCCTGGATGCAGAAAGAGGGAAAGACATCTAAACTATAGAATTCAAAATCTATATGTTATGCTACACATCTGTACTCTGTATACATCTGTGCATCTATACTCTACCTGCGTGTGAATTCAAAAGCACTACTATCATGTTGCTAGGCATATAAATGGTGCTTACTAAGTACTTGTTGAATTTCATTCAAGATAAAAGCAATTTTTAGACACTACACTGTAAGTATTTTCAAAACTTAATATGTAGAACATGACATATATAAATGCAAGACATATGTTAAGCTGTGAATTCTAGGTGGGGCCACAGAAGGAAGTTTCCTCAAGTACAGTGCTAAGGAAAGTGATGTAATGTCTCCATTCCTAATCGCTGCTCTATATTTGTCCAATTTAGTTCGGCCTGGGGTGGTAGAGGTGGGCAGGTGATATTCTCACATTACACTCCAGGATTCAGTCTAGTTTTACAAATTTAATCCTGGAATAAATTTTCCATAGTATGATTCTGTCTCAAAATCCACAAATCCCACAGTCTCATGGGTGGTTCTTATGTCTATCAACACTGAGATGTGCTAGGTCAGCAATGGTCTTTTGCTCAGGTACTAATTGTTTTGCTTATTCATTTATTCATTCATTCAACATAAGTTGAGTGGCTACCATATGCCACACACTGTGTTGGGTGCTGGGAATGAAACAGTCAGTAAACATGATCCTTACAATCAAGAAACTTACAGTCTGTTGTGAGAGCTAGGCCAAGAATACATATAAATTTAATACAAAGTGAAACAGATTCTTAGGTGGCATAAGAAAAATTGAGATAAAGAATGATGGGGTGGCCAGGTGTGGTGGCTCATGCTATAATCCTAGTGCTCTGGGGGGCCGAGGCGGGAGGATCATGTGAGCTCAGGAGTTCGAGACCAGCCTGAGCAAGAGCCATACCCCATCTCTACTAAAAATAGAAAAATTAGCCAGGCATGGTACGGGCCTGTAGTCCATGCAGGAGGCTAAGGCAGGAGGGTCACTTGAGCCCCTGGGTTTGAGGTTGCAGTGAACTATGATGACACCAGTGCACTCTGGCTGGGTGACAGAGTGACACTGTCTCAAGAAAGAAAAAAAAAAAATGTTGAGATTCGGAGTGATCGGAGCCTCACTTCTCTCATCTCTAAAATCGAGATGACTGCAGTGTCTTTTCCACAAGGTTATTTACAGGTTCGAGGAAGGTAACTTCTGTGAGAACAACGCTGTCCCCACTGTAACGTCACGCCGTCTGTCACGCCTGGCCCTGTGGCCTATGCTCTGTGGGATTCCTCGGAGGGGGGAGCGAGAGGCTGCCCCTGTAGTTTCTAAGGGCCACTTGCCACTTTCCTCCTTCCTCCACCTGCCGTCCATCATCACTTTCGACTATTTTCTTGCCAAAGCCCTCTGTTCCCTAACCCAGCCCCCAGTCTGGGAAGCAGGTGCTTCATACATGAATGTGCGCTCGACTGAGCTTCAGTCATCACAGTGGAATGTGCTTCGGAATCGGAAGCCTCGGGGTAAGTTCTGGTGAGTTCTGATCAAGTCATTTGACTTCCCAAAGGCCAGTTTTTATCATCGAGGAATGTGGGGGCTCAAATGAGATAACGTGTCTGACATGACATTGGAAATGGCAAGTGCTAAGAGTACTTGCAGAAACACGAAATGTCGTGAGTATTCCTGGCGGAGTGAGCACCGTCGCAGCCTGAGTTCTGCCCTCCAAGTGTCCTGGGTGTGTTGCTGGGCACCTGGGGACAGGTGAGACCTGCTTACCTTAACGTTCCCGTTGTATGTGTCAGAGTATGGCACGGCTTGAAATCTAACGTCTTGGTGGCTGATTTCTGTGGTCAACTGGTGAATGACTTTCTGCACCTCCTCCACAGTCTGGGAGATCCGCTGGCGCCTCAGGTCCACCTGGGTGTGAAACCATCAGCAAAGGTGGTTATTTCCTGCGTGGACCCCGAGGCTGGCACGAGGAAGTGACCAGACAAAAGCACAGCTGGGGGTGACCGTGACTGGAGGAATTCAGCTCAAAAATCCTGCCTTCCCCACACTCCAGAGGAGACGGACTTAGGTCTGACTTTGACCGAGATGACGCTTGCCCATGCCTCAATGTTCTCTACTGAAGCAGATGTATTTGTTCAGTGTTTATTTAGTACCTACTATGTGGCAGGTGCCAGTCCAGGTGCTGGGGACACAACAGTGATTAAAACAACAACGCACAATATAGATACTTGCCATTTAGTAAAAAATACAAGATACGTGTGTGTGTGTGCATGTGTGTGTGTGTGCGCGTAATGTAACATCAGGTGTGATAAATCCAGTGAAGAAAAAAAAATAAAATAGGATGAGGGTTTACAGACTAAAGGGGCTTCCCTGAAAAGGTGACGGATTCCAAGGCCCTTAAAGCAAGAGTGTGCTTGGCATTGAGGAGGCCACTGTGGCTGGAGCCTGGGAAGGGAAAAGCAAAGAGATTAGAGACGGGTTTGGAAAGGGAAGCAGAGGCGGGATCGTCATGGAGGGTTTGTGAGCCTTGGCGAGACTGTATTGTGGCATAACAATGCCTGTTCCCCGGGTGGTGGCTGTTAAACAGGTTAATGTGTGTCAACACCCAGCAGGTTGCTTCCCATTGATGTGCCAATAAGCGGTGGCCCCCTTTGCCTCTGTGGTCAACCCTCCTTTTGCCACTAGACCCGTAAGAAAAGGTACGCATTTATGGTCCTGCTGCCGCTGCACAGCAAGTCACTGAGAACTGGAAAGGTCCCGTAGAAAACTGAGCACCAATAAGATACTTAAAGTTTAAGGAAACAGATGTTTGTGGAAAACACAAAGGAACTTTAGTAAACTCCAGAAGAGACGGAAAAACCCAAATGAAAGGAGAAACGGGAAAAATTTTTCCTGAAATGGAGGTGGCTCTTTGTCACCTTGCTCAGGAGGCACCTGTGGGTTGGTGCCATTACAAGAGTCTCCTTCAGCCAGGGGCTGATTTGAAGCAATATTTGATACATCTACATCCAACGCCCATCCACAAATCTTTATATTCTTTCTGAGTTGGCTGTTTCTACATATGCTACAACAGTTTTGAGATACCCATAAACTGGTCAAGATAACTAGGAAAAAAAGCCCAAGTTAGAGAGATTTCTATCTGTTTTCCTAAGCTAAGTCATCAACTCGCCCAGTCATCCGAGATCTCATTCATACCTCCTGCCAACCAGCAAGCCAACCTCATATGCACATGGAATACAAATGTGAGAGTGCATCTATTTGCACACATGTCATATATCACGTATGGTGTCATTCCATCAATAAATATTTATTTAGCACTTGCTCTGTGCTGGGCACAGCAATGGGTAAGACAGACACAGCTATGTACTCACAGTAGTGGGGAAGGCAGACATAAGTACAGAATACAAGGTGGGGATGTCCAATGGGGAAGTGTAGGGTGCCACTGGGAACAACAGGGACAGCTGACCCATTCTGCAGGCTGACTCCTGTTTTATATGTATATAGCCTCACACAGAGGACCGTCTCTGAAAAACAAGCTAATAACTTTTAGATGTCTAACATTACAACGAGTCAAAAGAAACATCAGAAGAGACTCTTGATCTCAAGGAGCTTACCATCTCATTGGAAATACATGATAGACATGAATTTGTCTTTTCGAAATCTCTCATGTCTTTCTTGACTTTGAATATGGTGATCATGTCTGTACCAGCTTTTAACATCTCCTTTTTGTCACCAGCAGCCACCCACTGCTCTCAATACCTTTAATAACCACCCCACTATATTCATCATGGGAGAAGGGACCAAGTGGACCCTTCTTGAACATTTGTAAACTATAGAGGCTCTGCGTCTTTCAGAGTGTGCAAGTGGAAGGTCACAGAGGGGCAAGTCATTTGCCACAACAAAAATTAAGGAAGATGGTTTTAGATGTTTATAATTCAGCTTAAAATGGGTCCTCCCCAGGGTAGGACTTCCCCTGTGTATTATGGTTCAACTCCATTTGACTAATTTTTTTTTTTTTTTTTTGAGGCAGAGTCTCACTTTGTTGCCCGGGCTAGAGTGAGTGCCGTGGTGTCAGCCTAGCTCACAGCAACCTCAGACTCCTGGGCTCAAGCAATCCTACTGCCTCAGCCTCCCAAGT
>CAUYSK010080473.1:0-19191 GCA_963575035.1 Avahi laniger | reverse complement strand
GAAGTAACCCTCCCCTGGCCCGTGGAAAATTTTGGTTATCTTCTAGGTTCTAAAATGAAGATATATGGATACTCTGGCAGACTGCATGTTGTATAATTTGAAAAATACTAAAAGTGGAAAATAAAATTGAACTAGACTTTGGCTGGTCTGTTTTTCCTTATTTGACTCATCCTGAAGGCACTCACACTGCAGGTGTTAGGATGAGCCATTTTTCTGGCCTCAAAGGAGTTCGTTTCAAGTGAGCAGCTGCTCGAATCCACACCGAAGCAAAGTCAACCTTCACCTTCTTTTACCTGAATATCTGCTTAAATATTTTTTTCTTGAGGAACTAAGAAAACATTTGTTCCTTGACATTTGTTCCTTCAGCTCTGAAAAGAGAGTGACTGATGTAAAAAAAAAGGATTGAATTAGAGCTCAGCAAATCCAGTGTATTAGCTGAAATTGTGAATTTCTTCTTGCCCGAGAAGGGCATTTATTCTAATCGTGTATTTTAGAGCATTGTCATTCTTCACCTAATGAAATGTAACTCTGTATGCATATGCTGAAAGATTACTGGCGTCTTTTGAGAAGGATTGGAGTTTTTTCATTCCTGTTGAACCTACTGATTCTTAGTATTAATGCACAGGTCTGAGCTCTTGTGTGTGGACACCCACGTGTTAAGCCTTTGGAGGATAACCAGTGGCAGGACACAGGATAATTTTTTATGTGCTCTCTTAACAAGGAGACTTCCCTACCTCAGCTCACTGGAACCAGATGACCATACATGATGTTGTGTATGTAAAGCATCCTCGTTCTTGTTCTTGGTTTGATTAATGGGGCATGAGAGCCAGACACTGGACTTCTTTGCCTTAATCAGTTAAAAAAAGAAAGGATGGATGCCAAATGAACAGTTTATATGTGTAATCAAGGGCACAGAAAATAGTGTGCTTTCATGATGTCTTATCCATCTTTCCTTGAAATTGTTATTCTCCAAAGAACTTGCTAGAGGAAGTTTCCAGATATAAGATTGTTAAAGGTGACTTACGCAGTAAACCTCAAACGTGGTGGATGAATATTTTAGGCTGAAGCCAGATTCTTTAACCTGGGAAAGCAGTCTCTGATAGGACCAGATCACAAAGCAAATTTCAGTATCAATGGGAAATGACCCTCACGGATGCCAGAACACTGGGGCTCTGCAGTGCAGTAGCACTGTGTTGACACCCAGTTTCTCTTAGTTCCTGGAGCCTTTCTCAAGGTTTCCTGTCTCACCAAGCTCTCCTCTGGCTTTGCCACGGAAGCGCAGGGCCGGAGCATCTGTGGGAGACAATGGATCTGAAGCAATAATCTGCAAAAGCAATTACCGGTGACGTGTGCATTGGCAGGTTTAATTCTAGCATTTGTGACAGGTCACGTCTTGTGATAGTCTTGTGCACATAATACATTGAACAGAAGTAGGAGTCATCGCTCAGGTGACACATCAGATGAAAATGTGGACTCGCTTGACAGAAGGCACCTGAGCCATGAGATTTTTACTTTTCCGTGGTGTTTGGTGGTTCTTCATCCAATGTGCAAAGAAAGCACCAACCTCCGTGTGGGTTTTTAGGCTTAAAATAATTTTAAAAACTTTCAGTAACCCGGGTTGGAAATCTTTCCGTCTGCAGCACCCTGGATGGCAGAGGCTGGAATTCCCCACCTGCTTCACTTCCCCAGTGCAAAACGGGTTTCTGTTCCACAGTCCCAGGAGACCCTCTCTCCACGTCTAGCACCTTCCAAACCCTCACACTTCCGCATGCCCAGACTGCCAATGAGTTTCATATAGTGTTTCAAAAAGATTTCCCTACAACAATATTGTATTCCTTCAGAATGTAAATGAAATTAGAGAAATTGACAAACTGGTTCCAGACATGTAATAGCATCAGGATCTCATAATGCCAAGAAAGCTACAGTAAACAGTCAATTAATTTGAGAGACTATTCTGGCTGCGTGCCAGACACTGTTTTAACTGCTTTACATGTAATAATCCATCTAATCCTGCTAATAACCCTGTGAGGTAGTCACCACTATCTCCCCTTTACAGGAGAGAAACAGGCACAGAGAGGTTAAGTAGCTTGCCCAGTGTCTCACAGCTGGCAAAAGGGGGAGCCAGGACCACACGGTCTGGTCCTAAGGTTTGTGCTGTCAACGGCTAGTAGTAATGCCCCTCTGAATAGTGATTTGAGACATATACATATATTTTATAGTGAGATATATATTATAGGAGGATGTATATATAAAATGATAACCAGCAACCAGCCTCAAAAACCATTTTGTAAAGAATTTACACCCAGCTTTCTACTTTTGCAACTTTTCTGTTCTCTCCTTTCATAGGGATCTGAGACCTCATTGTTATTTGAATTGCTTTAAGCAATCAAATGCATCTAGGAAAGAGGTGAAATAAGGAAGGAGGATGCCTCTCAGCAAGGTGCCTGACGATATTGAACTCCACAGGTGGCTGCGTTTCAGAGAGCCCTGCCTTTTTCATACAGAATGCACTTAGAAGGGCAGCAGTCACTTCTGCCAGTTTTTGAACCTATTATCCACATTGTTTTTTTCTCTTTAGGACACATTCTCTAGGTCTGCAGTTTTAAATATACAGCCTGTGTTCCTCCACTGCTTAAGCAAGAAGCTTTCAGTACTCTCGCCCGCCCCGCCTGGCTCTCGGGAAGGCATGAGTGGCACTGCAAGGGGTCCCTCGTCCCCAGGGATGTGCGAGGCCTTGCCCCCTACCTCACCTCCCGCGCTGTCACAGTGATTAATAGGATCTCATTTTAGAGCTTTGGGTTTTAGAAAAAGTAAACGTGCCAATCATACCACACATGCACGTGCAAGTCCAACCACAGAGCGGTGGAAACGGCGGGTTTCCCTTGCGAGCTCCCCACTTTACTATAGACTCCTTGTACCTGTGCATCTTTACCTGTCCGTCTGAGGGTGTTTCTGATGCGCTGCTGCGGGTTGGGAAGGACGGGCTGGTGGCAGGATCCTAGCTCCTTCAGCCGAGTGCTGGCTCTCAGGCAGTGACACTATTAAGTAATCCCACAGTGGAAAGAATGATTCACCTGGGACCTGGATATGACTCTTGGTTTCCCGCCAACCAGCTGGGGGGCCGTGGTCACGTGGTTTAGCCGTGCAGAGTCCCCATTCCCTCACCCCCATCCCTGAATTGTGGAGATTTAGCCCATGACCCTCTATTCTTCCCAGTGCAGTGTGAGAAATTGTAGGAAGGCATTTTATAACATTGCTACTCAAATATAAGGGATTATGATTGTCAAAACCTTCCTAAGAGAAGGTATTTTCATCTTGGACCCCAGCTGTTGCTTTCCACCCATCAGCACCAGCACTTAGCAGGAGAACGTGAGGAGGCATTGGAACCACCTGACTCTACCCAGTGACATCAAACTTCTTTGCAGCGCCTCGTTTAGGGTTCTTTCTCTTCCCGGTGCCTTAGTCCAGTGGGGCTGCGGTATCAAAGTACCATAGACTGAGTGGCTTATAAACAACACAGATTTATTTCTCAGGGTTCTGGCGGCTGGAAGTCCAAGATCAGGGTGTAGCATGCTCAGATTCTGGCGAGGACCCTCTTCCAGTTGCAGACTTCTGACTTCTCACTGGATCCTCACATGGTGGAAGGGAGGCAAGAGCTCTTTTGGGTCCCTTTTATAAAGGCACTCATCCATATTTGAGGGCTCCACCCTCATGACCTAATCACCCCCCAAAGGCCCCACCTCCTAATACCTTCGCGTTGGGATTAGAGCTTCAGCATATGAATTTTTGGGGAACACAAATGTTCAGTCCGTTGTACCCACTTCTCCACCCTCATTTCTCTTGGGGGAAAAGCTGCTCTTGGTCTGTATCATGGTAGAAAATATGCCATACCCTCTGAAGAGCTCCAGTGAGTAGGGTTCAGGCTAGTTTCCACACTCTGCGCCTTGTGGCTTTTCACACCCGGGGTCATGCAAGGGCTCTGCACTCAAAGTCTGGACACTGGATCGTCAACTGAGTCTGTTCAGTTTCCCATACATGGAGGCAGAAGCCCATTAATTGCAGTTAATGCTGAGAAACTAAATCCCAGCTGGATCTTTGTAGAAGCTTAACAAGTTCCCCAAAGGGAGATTACAGACACTCAAAGAGTCACTTAGGCAAGCTGGTACACAAAAGCACACTCAGCTTCTGCCAGCGTCTGGAGACAAGATGTCTACTCCCCTTCCACTGTGAACCCAGGTATTTGAAAGCTGCCTCCTAGCAGCACAGAGCAGAGGCAGGTACTGCACCGTGCAAGCTGGCTCTGTCCTCCGCACATGGGCCTGTGCTCACAGACTCGAGCCGACTGTGGTCACAGCCTCTGCTTTATATGCATCGTCTCTTTTCAGACCACCACAAACTCACGAGAAAATCGAAATCTGAAGAGGTAAAGTAACTTGTCCAGGGTCACATTGTTAGTTTTGACGCTAGAGCTCAGGTTCCGTCTATTACGTTCCCCCGCTTGTCCATCTCAGAGGGACGGGTTGGACAAATGCCACTCCCAATTTTCCCTATGAGTTGTAAATAAACAGTGCCTTTCCAAGTGGCTTTCGCCTTACTACACTGAGCACATAAATCGGGGGGCTCTTGAAGAAACAAAGTGTACATCATCAATACTTAGAGTAGAAGAGAAGGCTGCGAGGGACGCTGGAAACCAAGTCATTCTACCCAGTGAGATCAAATGACTCACCTGGCACCATGCACGCTGTCGGCAGAGAGCCCAAGCCCAGGAAACAACCGCTTCTACTCCGGGTTACTCGGCATGCAAAGGTCAGAGCTAGCCGCAATAATTGTGATGGCAATGGAAGCTTTTCTGACACAATTAGCTCAAGTGTTGATATTAGTTGTGTGGAAATGTTTTGCCACAGTCATTTGTTGAGCGTGTACTATGCGGCAGCAACCCTGTGATCAAGAGTGGACTTCGGCAGTTTTGACTGAAGTTCCAGGAGTTCCCACTCTTCCCTTTATTAACCCAGGGCCTCAAACAAGTTACTTAACCTCTCTGTGACGTAAAGCACTTAGTGTCACACCTGGATCACAATAATGGCTAGTCCTTCACGCGCATGCTGGAGTCTCTTACAAGGAATGTGTGAGGGTGGTATTGTTGTTTTCCCCATACACAGATGAAGACACTGAGGTAAGGAGAGGTTAAGTGACTGTCCAACATCACAGAGCTAGGAAGTGGTGAAGCTGGCTCCAGAGTGCAATTCTTACCCCCGAGGCTGAACTTTCCTAGGGTCACCTGGCTACCCGGGAGTGTAGAGACTCTGAGCTGAAATCATGCCTCCCTGCCAGACCTGAGTTCACTCCCAGATCTGAACTGCCTCGTACAGGAGCAGGTGAAATCTCCATGTGATGAACTCAAAGCCTTCTGCAAAAATGTTAGCATTCCTTCATTCTTTCAACAAATATTTGAGCACCTACCTTGTGCTCAGCATCGTTTTCAGACCTGGGGAGAGGTGGTGAATAAAACAAGACAGAGTCTTTGTTTCTTTAGAGGCAAATTATAAACAATGGAACAGCATTTTAAAAAATGATTTGGTATTTTCAAGTGCTGTGAAAAAAACAAACCAGGGTGCTGTGATAGCAGGCGGCTCCGGTGAATTTCGACTGGATGGTCAGGGGAAGCCCTCTGTGAACGAAGGAGCCAGCTATGCAGAGGTTGGGAGACAGCTGCGAACAGAAGGAATGGCTGGTGCAAAGGTCCTGAGGGAGGATTTTGCTCGTATGTCAGTGGTAACAAAACTCCGATTTTACACAAAGAATTTTCTCCACGCTGGTTTTTCAGTCTCCCATTTACCTATCAAATTAAAAGGATAATGAATGTATGTTGCCTTCAAAAGTAAGAAGTAAATTGGAATAATCAAGAACTTCTTTCCTGGATCTAGAAATACAATATCAAAGGCATTTAGACATTTTTTGTAGCCACCAGTTTTGTGAGCAGACCCCTAAATCTGTAGCCCACACTTTAGTGCTTTGTCTGAAACCCAAGTGAAAGGGAGTAAGTACATCCCCAGCTGTTGTGTTTTACACAGCCAAGCAAATTCACCCTGATCCACAGTCCCTGGGAGTACAAAAAATAATACTGAGGGATAAACATGGAAAACCTGAATTGTTTCCCAGCCTCAGTGCCGAGCACAAGCCCGAGGGGGCCACCTGCATCGTTTTATAGTCTTTTTCTCAGGGAACGGAGCTGCTGCAGTGTGCCACGTTGGAAAATCCTCCTGCTGGCCCCGTACGTGAGAAGTATGCCCAACACACTTCGGGAAGGTTATTTCAGCTTTTTGCTACATCTGGATTCTGTGACTGGTGAACGTGAAAAAAATCCAAAGATACACACACATCCTTGCCTGCCCTTTGTAAGCACAGAGAGAGAATTTCACTGGTCAATAAGAGATGCTTCTGGATTTTGTCTGATTATTCTTTAGTTGACATTTTTGGGCGTCCCTGAAGCATGTCTTTGATGACTGTTCTTGCTGCAGCGGCGGCCTGCCCTGCTCTTGCTTCAGACTCGGCGCCTGCCGAGATCCGCCTGGAAAGGAGTGTCTCCCACAGTGGGGCTCACACGACTACAAGGCACGGGCTGGAATCCCTGTCAGGTCCCCTGGTCAGTGTCTAATTAGCATGTGGCTTTAGGAAGTGGGACAAAAGTCTACATTTTTGCAGGTTATCACTTGAATGTGTTAGCTGAATAGCCTCAGCTGTTCAAATAGTAACACTAGCTGTGAGGAGTATGAGTGAGAGTGTGTGTGTGTGTGTGTGTGTGTGTGTGTGTGCGAGCGCGTGTGCAGGAGGGCCACCCCCTGCTGGAGTATCAGCAATTCTGTCAAGAGCAGTCTAGGCCTCTTTAAGATTTAAAGGGCTAACACAGAGATGGCTGCACCTTGTATTTTCCTCTTAAGAGAAGCCTGATTTTGACTAGGCGTGGTGACTCACACCTGTAATCCTAGCACTTTGAAAGATGTGAGGCTGGAGGATCGCTTGAGGCCAGGAGTTTGAGACCAGTCTGAGCAAAAGCAAGACCCCATCTCTACAAAATATAGAAAAATTAGCTGGGCATGGTGTTGCACACCTGTAGTCCCAGCTCCTCAGGAGGCTGAGGGAGGAGGATTGCTTGAGCCCAGGAGTTGGAAGTTACAGTGAGCTATGATCACACCACGGCACTCTAGCCTTGGCAACAGAGGGAGACCCTGTCAAAAAAAAAAAAAAAGAAAAAGAAAAAAGAGAGAAGTGTGATTTTGTTTTCAGAGTGCTCCTTGTGTGAGCCGGCATTGTGGGAAGGAGCCACATTTCTCTCCCTTCGTTGAAGTGGGGCAAAGACTTGCCTCAGGGAAGGGAGGCTCCCTGGCAGATGTGGGGTGGAAGCCGTTTCAAGCTGTCTTAATCTCTGGGCCTGTTTCCTGACCTGTGAAATGAGAAGTTTGGATGAGGATGAGGCTTGTCCGTAGGTGAGTAGCACCTGGAGTGCTTACTCAAAAACCACTTTGCCCTCCTAAATCACAATTTTCAGGAGTGATCTGTGTCAAGCAGGCATCCAGATGATCCCCAAGGATTTTTGGGAACGGTAGTCTGCATGGTATCTTCCAGCTCCAAAACCCTTGGCTAAATCTGGAAGGCGGTGACTGCCAACTATTCTTGAGATCCAAATCTCTTTGCAAGTCTAAGGACAGCTGTGGATGCTCTCTTTACGAAAAATGTATGTAGACACAGAATATTAAATTCAGTTCGAGGATCTATGGCCCTTGATTAAAAATCCCTGCTCAAAGGTCAACTCTCAGAAGAGAATGTGAGCATTTAGAACCACACTTGGTACAAAGTAGCTGCTCACTACAGGTTAGTTAGTACTCTATGTCTTCCAGCTTTTCTATGATATCCTAGGATTATCTCATTTTATAGATGAAGAAACTGAGGCATAGAGATATTAACATATCTTGTAAGTGGTGGCTGGATTTGAACCCAGTCTTATTCCAGAGCCAGTGAACTTAAATTTTTGGTTGCCTAATAATGTGGTTATAAGTTTTGCCTGCCTGAATTCATGGCTCTTTCTAATGCTATTTCTGGCTACTTCCCTATACCTCTCCATATTATTTATAATTAATTGAGGAGCTACTATGTGCCAGGAGCATTATATACATTGTCTTATTGAAAAATGTGCTCAGAGAATACTCTACAGTATTAATATACACATTAAGTCCTAAGCAAAGGCAGGAAAAATTAGGAAGGTCAATATGTCCTGAGGCTCAGTAATTTTGGGGGAGATTTATTCTTTGGATAATTTCTGTTTCATTATACTGTCAGAGAACCAGAGATAGAGAAGAAACTGAGGATTTCCTAGTTCAAATATCATTTTCCTAGGGACTAGCAGAGAATAGTAACACACACAATTATTTACAAGGATTAATTCATCCTTTCTATAGTCTTAAGAAATCTACCAATTATTCTGTCCCCATTTTCAGCACTTTAATGTCCATTGGACGAGAGCTGGCTCTCTTTGCACTGCTAGTCAAAGCCACACTAATGATCGTGAGAGCACCGTTCAGAGAGCGTGTGCTTTGTGCTGGCGTGATTCTCAAGCACTTCACAAGCATTATTTCATTTAACCTCGCAGTAGTATTAGACCTTCATATTTCAGATTCTTCATTTAAGCAAAAAACTTCAAGCAGAGATCTTATCTGATTTCATGGTTACACATTTTCCAAGTGGGAAAAGTGCACAGTTGAGGAACATGCCCAAGGCTACCAGCAAGCCCAGGAGAGAGAGAAAGAGAGTGAGAGAGAGCGTGTGTGTGTATGTGTGTGTGTGTGTGTGTGTGTGTGTGTGTGTGTGTGTGTGAGTAAGCAAGGACCAGGGCAGAATCCGTGCCTTCCTGGTGATTCTCAGGCCTGCCTAGGGGGCATCACTCACCAGGATGGCCCAGCCAAGATCACACACACACATCAGGAGGATCCTAAAGGACAGGGATCACATGCTCCACTACTGAAACCAACATATAAGAAGGGCTGGGCCCATTCTGCTCCGGTGAGACCTGAAGGGGCTCCCTTGCTCAACCCCACCTGCTGGTGCGAGTGGCAGGCCCAAAGGGCAGGTCCCAACACAGCCCCACCCTGGAACACCAGCCTCCCCGCCCCCACAGAGGGAGTAGCAGGTGGGGTAGGGCACACCCAGGTGGGGCATCCCCTGTGACATCTTTCCAGGTTGGCCTTCCCAGTGTGATGTGGCCAGCCAGGCAACACCAGGTCTGAACCAGCCACCTGCGCAGGACCCGCAGATGAAGGCAGGGCGGGGCTGGGCGGGGTAGGCGGGGCTTGGCTGGGCGGGGCGGGCGGGGTGGGCGGGGTCTATGCCTTGAGAGTGTTGGGCCTGTTGCAGGGGGAGGAGTGGTACAGGGCACATGGCCCTGGCCCCGCCTTAACAGAGAGCCTCCAATTTTGGCCTCAGAAGTTTGATAATACATCGTCATAGAATTAGATTGAAATAGTCACAAGAAGGAATGTTCTCCATGCAACTTTAAAGTTGTGTGGCCTTTCCTGCAGCGAAATGGATTTTTCATAGAATAGATTTTTTTGTGAGTCCTGAAATTAATGTGTGAGTAGCAGCATTACAAGGCCATTTGTTTATTAAACGGAATCCAAAAAATACACCACTTTTTTGGCTTTGCAACCATCAGGAGCCTAAGTAAATGCAAGTGGCTCAGGTCATGGTTGACCCAAGAGATCTGGCAAGAGCACGGATTAGAAGTCTCAGCAGAAGACCAAACCCAACTCCCATTTCTACAGAAATTCTGTGCCCGGCCAAATTTTCCCCGCTGCAGGCCCCACCAGCACCTCGAAGGCCCCAAGCCGATATGCTATTTTTTTGAAATGGAGACCTGGGCCCCAGGCTCAGCTCTGCTGCCAGCTGTGGGACCTTGGGTAAGTCGCCCAAACTTTGGGCTGTGTTTCCACAGTGCAGGGCTGACAGGATAGTGTTACATTTCAGAGTTCCCCTGCCTGTGACATCTTCAGAAGTTAAATATTTGCTTGACCACTTATAAAGGTGCCCTGGGAATGCAGACCTCCCACAAGCCAGCTGCTTGGATGGCAATGGGTGGGGAGGTCAGCAGTTCCAAGAGGAGAGGCGGCCTGGAAGCCAGGACCTTGACTTTGGGCTCTCTCTGAAAAGAAAGCAGTGATACTAGAGCAACTCTGGGCTGGGGAGACCAGCATAAGACTGGACTCAACAAATTGGGCGCATCTCCTCCGCCCATCAGGTATTAACTGATCACCTGCACAGAGCTCTGGCGATTCAACAGTGGCCAGGCAAGCTTCCTGCCCCTTGCCGGGGAGGACATCATCATCTGAAATTATCTTATTTATAGTTTAATGCCATTATTTACAAAAAAGGGAATTCATTCGAAGGGTGGGCGAGGTGGGGATGGGGTAGGATGGAAACTGTCGCAGAAGGCCTGAGTTCTTCAATTCTCAACTAACTCACATGCGCCCTTGGCCCAACCGTTTTCTCTCCCAAGGGTCTGCGCTCTCCGCTGCTACATCCCACAAAGAAAGGGGTTGGACTCCCTCCTCTTCGCACTCGGTCTGGTCGGATTTACGTGCTTCGTGTTCCATTTCCTGAGCGGGCCAGGCTGGGTGGGAACAGGCTCCCCAAGCACTAACCGTCCCAGGTGTCACTTAACACACAGCCGCCCGGGTCTCCCTTCCACCTCGCGGAGGACCTCTGCGGTTTCCCCGCGGGGCGGGGCCGGGCTGCTTCCTCTCGGGCGGGGCTCACCTGGCCCGGCCCCGCCCCCTGCCGAGCACCCCAGGTGGCTCCGGGCGGGGAGGCGCCGCGCCCCGCCCCGCGCGGCCACTGCCAAGGCCCGCCCCAGGCGGGCGCGCTCGGAGCCGGGCTGGAGCCGGGCGAGGGCGCCGAGAGGCCCGGCGAGCGCGGGCGGCGCAGGTGAGCTGGGCGTGCGGGGGGCGCTGCGGGCTGGGGGCGGTGAGGGGCTCGGGGGCGGCTCACCGCGCGCCGGTGCCCTGCGGGGCCCCGCGGCTGCGGCGGGCAATGCGCTGCGCCCCCTCCGGGCCCGCGGGGGGAGCGGGAGGAGCTCGCCGGGCCGCGGCGCAGCGGAAGGGTCGGGGTCCCGTCGCCTCCTCGAGGCGAGCAGCTGTCAGCATCTGGACCGGACACAAGCTGCGGGCCCGGGCAAGGCTGGAGCTGCGTGGATCTCGAAGTGCCCAGGGCGCCGCGGGGCCAGTGACTTTGGCGGTGGCGCTGGACGGGAGTGCAGGGGCTGGGGACTGCACTGCTGGAAGGAGGGCGGAGCTGGGCCGGGGGTTCTAGGCCGATCGTGGGGCCCGGACAGAGTGAGCGACCTCCCGCTGTTCCCTCTGCAGCACTTCACACGCGCCGCCTCGGGTACCGCTGCTCCCCCGCCCGGCTCTTTACTTTTGGTGTTGAATAACCGACCTACACGCTGGTTAGTTACCTGGGGCTTGCGAAAAGCGAGGTCTGCAGTGCTGCTGTGACTCCGGGGGGCTTAGCTTGTAAAGCTGCAGGTCTGTGTGCCCTGGAGCATGTGGAGGGATGGGTGGTGTGCTGTCCACCTCCCAGGGCCTGGGACTAGAGAGTGAGAAAGTGGAACAAATCTGGAATGCCGTTTAAATTCTAGTAACTAGCTGTGTGGCCTTGAGCAAGTTACTTCACTTCTCTGAGCTTCTGTTTCCTCGAAGGTAAAATAGATATAATAATTACAAACAGCCTTACGTTATATGATGTTCATAAAGTACATAGCATACTGCTTGAGGAAAGTTCTCTCCATTTTTTTCCATTTGTGTTCATGTAACACTTTATGCCTCTCAGAGGTCCCCACAGCTTTCTAAACAGAAGGAAGATCCAGGGGGCTGAGGTCACCCTCCTTTACGAGGGAAACACGGCGGCGGTGTGTGGCAGGGTGGGTGGGCATTCTCTACCGCTCTGACTCCTGGCCAGGCTTCCTCCAGCATGCCTTACTTCCTGACATCATCCCAGAGGCCAAGATGAGAGGTGCCACTGCACAGGCCTGCAGATGGAAGGCGCGTTACTAGACTAGTCTCATTGTTACCTATTGTATTAGTCAGAATTATTTTCTTTGAGTTTGAAAATTGCCTTATGCCATGGGAATTGATTAGGTCACATAAATGAAAAGGCTGAGGGTTTTAGCTGGAGGCACAGCTGGATCCAGAGGCTCATATAAGGCTCCAGGGCTAGGTCTCTGTCCCGGTGCAGGGAATGAGGGGGCGTGGGCAGAAGCTCTCCCTCTTTCCATTTCCCCCATCCTTGTAGCAAATCTTATTGCTGATACGCTGGACCAAAGCAGAGCCAAGCCATCTCAGCAGACAGAGAGTGGGTTTCCACAATAGAGGTGGGTACATTACCCTCCTGCCACCAGTGCTTGGATGATTAGTTCAGCCTCTGTGATAGACAGTCCCATCTCAACTTCAGGGGATTGGGAGTGGGGGACAGTTGCCAATGAGAAGTCTGAGTTCTGGCCAGACAAAAAAGGACTTGTCCATTGCACTCTCTCTGTCTTTGCTCACCAATGCCTATGAAGTTCATAGTAGACTGCCTGGGTGCCATATTCCGTCAGTGAAGTCTTTATCCAAGGCAGGGAAGGCATCCTGTGTGTCCATCTTTTTATTCATTATTTTTTTTTATATTCACTCATTCAATGCTTAATAAATGCCCAATGTATGTCAGGAACTCTGACAAGAGTGTGAAAATGCTTGCTTTTGAGAAGTTCACAGTCTAGTTGGAAACACAGATGTGCAGGTAACATTGTCTGGGACTGCTTCTCTGTCCGGGGGCATAGTGAAGACTTCCTGAGAAAACTGTCGTTGAGCTGTAAATTGGAAATGAGTAGGGATGCTCTAGGAGAAACAGTTGAGAAACTTTCCAGGCCACGTGGTAGGGTATCAGTAAGGGTGCCTTTGGTTGTAGGAACATCATTTAAGCTACTTTACTGTCTTGCTTAGGACGTCTGAAGGTAGGTAGTTCAAGCTGGTCACAGCTCTTGGACGGCTTCTAAAAAAATTCTCTTGATTTCCCCTGCCCTCCACAGGGTTACTGGAGTTCCACCATCCCTCCACATGACAACTTCCAAAGCAGAAAGGGAAGGACAGAGATTGCTTCCCAGTCTTTCTCTAGATAACAAAGGATAAAATTTCCCAGAAGTTCCCTGTGCCATTGGTACAGGGTCAGAACTACCAGAATGGTCACACATTCACCCCTAAACCAGTCAGTCGGCAGCAAAGAAGAGAGTGGCTCTGATTGTTTTGCCTAAACAATCTTCTGGGGCTGGGGAGGGGCTCAGCTGCCCTGAGCACATCCATGCCCCATATCTGAACACAGTCACGATTCTGTTAGCAAGGAAGAAAGCAAGACTGCCTGTTGGGCTGTTACGTAGGCAGTCAACTGTGTCTCCCATGCGTGGTGACGGGTGATGCAGAGCCTGGCATAGGTGAGTAACCAGGAGAAGTTCAGTACCATAGGAGAAGCGTAGTGTATGGTTAAGGGGAGGAAAAGAGCTGAGGTCAGAAAAGCAGGTAAAGACAGGAGTACCCTATGTTAGAGTCCACTGTGGATGTCACTAAGAAGTGTAGTAAATCTTGGTCCTATTCCTTAATGAATTTACACTGGAAACCTGGAAAAGTTTTTCTGAGTTTTGCATACCCCCATTAGTAAAGTGGGTGTGGCCCACTCTATGGTGGGGATTCTCAAGGGGTGGATGGGGGTAGATGGTTTTCAAGGGGTCCTGTATAGCTTGAGAAGCCTCATACCTCCCCCAGCCCCGCCTTGAGTACACTTGCCCTAAATCATGTTTGTTTCAGTGTTGTTGCCTGTCTTCAGACCAACAGGCTGGGACTTGGTGAAGAGGCAGTTAATGGGAGATCCTGGACTAGAAAACAATTCTCCGGACACTAAGTCCAGTGAGTGACTGCTTTGGTAGTTGTGTTTGGTAGGAAACCAGCCTCTGCCATGAATTGCTCTTACATCATCTAGCCTGCTTTCATTTGAAGCAGGAGGCGGGTGCTGCCCTTGGTTTCCATTTGATGTGGTGGATGTTGCTGGACATTTGGAGTTAGACTGGGTAGCCAGGGCTGCTACTTCTCCTGATCGTCCCTCCTCAGTACCTAGTTAGCACCGAGATTGGCAAAACCACCTGGTCACTAATCCTGGAAGACAGGAGTGGGTGGAGGGCCGCATATTTTGTTGTTTCTCCAGCAGTACTGCCATGGGCTGGCTGGGATCACTGGAAGGATGTAAGGGCGTGAGGGAGAGCGAGATGCCTTGGGCAGTCATTCATTCCACAAATATTTATTGCCAGACACTATTCTAGGTGTTGAGGATACAAGACTGTGTAAGAAAGACAAAGTCCCTGTTCTCATGGAGCTTACAATCTACTGGATAAAGACATTCATTCATGTTTTGTCTAATATGTCAGGTACTGTAAGGATTATAATGAAAAATAAAATAGGTCCAGAAAAGAGTGCAGTCATTGGAAACAAGCTGGAAATCTTCATGGTTTATTCTCTCTTGTTTCCGGCAGAGAAATGTGGCCTGAGCAGATATGGTTTGGGGCCAAAAAACCCAGATGTTCACTTGGAAAAAGAAAGTTAAATATTGAATAACTTGATCTTATAGGGTTTCTTTCATGTAGAAATTATTTGTTTGTTTGTTATACCTCACATTGTTCCTCAACATGATTTGGAATGGCTTACAAAAGCAAGTACCAGGTGATGAGAAATAAGTAAAGAAATATGAGCAAAGGGAAAATAAGGGTCATTTCTTTCATCATTATGTTCCAGAATTGTTTAGTTTTGGTAGCAGCGGAAGGAGGAAGTATGGTGATTAAAATTGCGGTGATTCATCCTCAAGTGTTCGTTATTTAAAAGATGAGAAAATAAATTTTGATGCCTCAGGAACTTATAAATTTTTATTGGTGTTTAGAGAAGAAGAAATTTTATATGATAGGGAAAGTGGTTTCTTTTCTAAGGATTTATATGAAATTTATCTCCTGAGTTCAAAGAAAACTAATAATTTCTTTTTGTCAGTATGAAGTGTGTCAAAGTTTAATAAGATCAGAAATCGAAGTCCAAGGTCAAGTAATATGGTACAAGTGAAAATTGGTGAGAGGTTATGTTTGGATCTATTACTGACTGGAAAAAATATACAAATTCAAATAAAAATTTATAGCACTGAAGTGTTATACATTGTGTTCAAGTGTTATACATTGAAGAGGTAATTTTGATTACTTATTTTTCATTGGCTTGTTTTCTTATTGTTCAGTTTAAAGAGTTCTTTACATAATTTGGATATAAGTCCTGTGTCAGAAAGTCAATTTGCAAATTACTTCTCCCAATTGCTACTTTATCTTTTTTTATTCCCTTAACATTGTCTTCTCAGAGCAAAAAGTTTTTAATTTTGATAAACCAGTTTATCATTTTTTTATGGATCAAACTTTTGTTGTATCTAGGAATTCTTTGACTAACCAAAAGTCTTGAAGATTTTGTTTTCTTCCAGAATTTTCATAGTTTTATATTTTACATTGAGGTCTGTGACTCATTTTGGATTAATTTTTGTATAAGGTATCAGGTATAGGAGAATGATCTTTTTTTTTCTTTTTTTTCTCTTTGACATGTGGAAATCTAACTGTTCCAGCACCATTTGTTGAAAAGACCATCCTTCTCCCCACTGAATTGTCTTAGCACTTTTGTCACTAATCAGCCAAAATATAAGCGTTTATTTGCGGACTCTCAGTTCTATTCTATTCCATCGATCTGTATGCTTGCACTGTGCCAGCACTACATGGTCTTGATTACTGTGACTTTATGATACGTTTTGGGAGGTAGTATAAGTCCTCCAACTTTGTTCTTTTTCAAAATTGGCTCTTCTAGTTTATTTGCCTTTCCTTATGAATTCTAGAATCAGTTTGTCAATATCTACAAAAAATCCTACTGAGATTTTGAATGGGATTGCACTGAATTTAGGAAGAATTGAGTCAATATTAGAAATATTGAGTCTTCCAATCTATGAGCGTGGTAAATCTCTTCATTGATTTAAGTCTTTGGTTTCTATCAGCGTTTTGTAGTTTTCAGGATATAGACCTTGCACATATTTTGTTAGATTTATACTTAAGTATTTCATTTTGAGATTGATATTGTTGCTAATGTATAGACATACAATTGATTTTTGTGTGTTGACGTTGTATTCTGTGACCTTGCTAAAGCCACTTTTCTGTCCCAGGTGTGTTGTTTGTAGATTCTTTGGGATTTTCTACATACATAATCATGTCATCTGTGAATAGAGACAGTTTTATTTTTTCTTTTCCACTCTGGATGCCTTGTATTTATTTCTTCCTTCCTCCCTCTCCCCATCCAGCTCTCTTTCTTGCCTTATGACACTGGCTAAGAATTCTAGTACAATGTCGAATAGCTGTGGTGAGACAGAACATCCTCCTTGTTTCTTATCATGAGGGTGGGAAGCAATCAATCTTTCACTATTAAATTTGATGTTAGCTGAAGGTTTTTTTGTAAATATCCTATGAGGTTAAGAAATTTGCTCTGTATTCCTAAATTTAACTGAGAGTTTTTATTATGGATGGATTTTGAATTTTGTTGAATGCTTTTTTACCATCTGCTGACAGGATCATATTTCTTCATATTTAATATGGAGAATTCAACTGATTTTCAAATGTTGAACCAGCCTTGCATTCCTTGGATAAACTCCACTTGGTTGAGATGTATTTTTGGTAGGGACTGTGTAGAACTGGCATTATTTCTTCCTTCAGTGTCTGGTAGAATTCTCTATTGAAACCATTTCATCCTAGAGTTTTCTTTGTTGAAAGATTTTTAACTACAAATTTAATTTTATGAATAAATATAGAAACATCCAGGTTATCTATTTGTTTTTGATAAATTTTGCAGTTTGTATCTTTCAAACACTTGGTCCACTTTACCTTAGTTGTCAAATTTATGGGTATAGAATTGTTAGTAGTGTTCCTTTATTATTCATTTAATGTCTGTGGTGCCTGTAATGGCATTCCCTCCTTCATTCCTAAAATTAGTAATTTGTGTCTTCAGTCTTTCTCTTGCTCAGTCTGTCTAGAGGTTTACTAATTTTATTGATCTTTTCTAAAAATCCAGGTTTTGGTTTAATTAATTTTGTCTATGATTTTTCTTTCATGATTTCTGTTCTTATCTTTTTTACTGCCTTTCTTCTCCTTGCATTGGGTTTAATTTACTCTTCTATTTTCTTAAGAGGTAAGCTGATATTACTGATTTTTCTTCTGTTTTAATATGTGTTTAATGCTATAGATTTCTCTCTAAGCACTGCGGTAGCTGCATTACACAGTTTTGATATGTGTATTTAAATTTCCATTTAGTTTAAAATATTTTAAAATTTCTTTTGAGACTGTCTCTTGACTCATATGTAATTTTAAAATATGTCATTTATTTCAAGATATTTGGGAATTTTCCAGAAATTTTTCTGTTATTGATTTCTAGTTCAACACATTGACTGCCAACCAAAAAAAAACTAAACTTCTTCCTTGGGGCCATGGTGTTTTATTATGAAAATAGAATAAAAACTTAGAAAACAAAATGATCCTTTCTAAGGTAATGAAAAATTTCTGTAGGGTTTTGCCCAGGGGGCCACCCGTCACATAACACGTATGCTACGGCATGGCAGCCTCAGTTGCCTGTGCATCACGAGGCTCCCAAGGTAGAGACATGTAAGTTATATATGCTTCATGAGGCCCCAGGGTCAAAACTAGAGTGAGTTAAATACAACTCGTATGGCAGCTAATGTGTTCATTCTCTTACTATCCCAGAATATAATTTGCATGATTTCTATTATTTTAAATTTGTCCATATTTATTTTATGGCCCAGAATATGATTTATCTTCGTGAATGTTCAATGTGCACTTGAAAAGAATGTGTATTCTGCTGTTGTTGGGTAGAAGGTTGCACAAATATAAATTAGGGTCAAGTTGCTTAATAAGGTTTTCAAGCCTTCTATGTCCTTATTGATTTTCTGTCTACTTGTTTTATCAGTAACTAGGAAAGGAATGTTAGAGTCTTTGACTAGAAGTGTAGATGTTTCTATTTCTCCTTTCAGTTTTATCACTTCTTGCTTCATGTATTTTGACTGTTAAGTGCATGCACATTTAGGGTTGTGATGTTCTCTTGGAGAATTGATCCCTTTCTTATTTTGTAATATCTCCTTTATTCCTGTTCTGGAGTCTACTTTGGGTGTCAATAATATAGCTACTCCAGTTTTTGTTTAGTTAGTGTTTACATCATATATATTTTTCTGTTCTTTTACTTTTTTAAAAAAATTTTTTTCTTTGTTTATTTTTGTAGATATGGGGATCTCACTGTGTTACCCAGGCTGGTTTAGAACTCCTGGCTTCAAGCAGTCCTTCCTCTTAGCTTCCCAAAGTGCTGGGATTACAGCTAAGAGCCACTGCGCCTGGCTTGTTCTTTTACTTTTAACCTATCTATGTCTGTTTATTTAAGGTGGATTTCTTACAGACAACATATAGTTAGGTCTTACTTAACCAATCTGACAATATCTGTCCTTTAATTGGTATGTTAGACCATTCACATTTACTATAATTATTGATTAATTAATTAAAATCTTTTAATTAATTAAAATCTACCATCTTGCTGGCTGTTTTCTATTTGTTCCATCTGTTCTTTCTTTGTTTCTTTTTTTTCCCTATTACTTTAGCATTTTTTTATATTCCCTTTTATCTTCACTGTGGACTTCTTTTCTATGCCTCTTTAATTTTTTTTTTTAGTGATTACCCTAGAGTTAACAATATATATCTTTAATTAATCAGAGTCTACTTTCAAGTGATAGTATACTTTTTTAGGTGTAGTGTAAGGGTCTTGTAGCTGTATATTTGTAATTCTTTCATCCTTTGTGTTATTGTTATCATTTTCTCTATATAAGCTGTAAACAAAAGATTGCTACTTTTTTTTTTTTTGCTTTAGATTAGGGTCAACAAATTTTTTCTGTAAAGGGCCAGAAAGTAAATATTTTAGGCTTTAGGCCATAGACAGTCTCTGTTGTATATTCTTTTTATAAGCAATCTTTTAAAGTTTATATATGTATGTAAAATATATAAACATTCTT
>CAUYSK010080471.1:0-12263 GCA_963575035.1 Avahi laniger | reverse complement strand
GGAGACCCCAACTCTACAAAAAATTTTTTTAAAAAGGCAAGAGAAAGCTCATGTTTGAGTAGCTTTTCAGATATGGTTAATACAAGATAAATTCTTTCCAAGACAGATCACATTTTTATGAATTCTTTTTTTTTTTTTTTTGAGACAGAGTCTCACTGTGTTGCCTGGGCTAGAGTGCCGTGGCGTCATCTTAGCTCACAGCAACCTCAAACTCCTGGGCTTAAGCTATCCTCCTGTCTCAGCCTCCTGAGTAGCTGGGACTACAGGCATGTGCCACCATGCCCAGCTAGTTTTTTCTATATATTTTTAGTTGTCCAATTAATTTCTTTCTATTTTTAGTAGAGACGGGGTCTCGCTCTTGCTCAGGCTGGTCTCGAACTCCTGAGCTCAAACAATCCACCCGCCTCGGCCTCCCAGAGAGCTAGGATTACAGGGGTGAGCCACTGTGCCGGCCTTCAGGTGAATTTTTTAAAAGTAAAAAGTTTGTGTGCCTGGGTGTGTGTTAAAATTAGCACTCCCTGGGGAAACAGATTATTCATTCTACTGCCTACCCACCAGATATTAGCATACAATGAAATCTTTATTTATGACTCTTACTGGTTCTGTTTTCTTTCTTAGGAAAACCTATTTTAAATTAATCTAGCATCTTCAGAAAAAATTATCTTGAGACATTCACTCTTTTCAGCGAAAGTATTTTCCAAACATAAGGTGGATGGTTCCTAGGACTTTTGTAGTATATGGCATGAAAAAAAATCTGTCTATATCTCCTTTATCAAAATACTGAAATTTAACTTTTTAAAGCCTTAAAAATAATTCTAGCATTTAATTCAGAAATGTATCATGTCCTACCTAGTCTTTAAATAAGGTGTGGATTTAAAAATTTTTTTTTGTAGAGATGGGATCTTGCTATGTTGCCAGCCTGGACTCAAATGATCCTTCCATCTCAGCCTCTCTAGTATCTGGGACTACAGGCACATGCCACCATGCCCCTGATTTATTTTAAGCCAAAAGATTCAACCTATGAAATATTATATAAAATTAGAAATCATTACTGTCTTGCAGATTAGTGTAAAAATTGAGACTACGTGACTAAAGACTGTTTAGATTTATGACTAAATAGCAATAATTGAATTAAAATTGAAACAGTTTTAAAACATACTTTGAATGAGTACATACATGATTTTTTGTCTGAATTCTTTACCTCAAACCACAGTCAGACTTCTGAGAGTAGCAGTAGGGGAGCTTAAAACCCTAAATCTGTCTTACTTCTTAAGAAACTAAAAAAACAAAAAATAAAACAAAACCCTAAATCTGCTAAAATTTTCAATATATGTGTAATAAGTTACTAAACACATTTTATTTGGCATTATTGTTTTTGAGATCCCATCAATGTAGTTTGATAGTCTTTGATTAATCAGAAGTCTCAATTTACATTATTTACATTGTTTGTTTCCTGATGCTTTAAGAGGAAACCTGGGTGTTTTGGCTAATGTATGTTACTTATAGTGAAGAGGTTGAGTTTTTTTCTCAAATGGGGATTAGCAATAGGGTTTTTAAAAGATTGAATGAAATCTCTGAATTAACATAGAGAGTAATAACATTTTGTGTATGTGGGCTCTGTTAATATAAATATGTTGATTTCATGTAGTCAGGTATCAAAGTTTCAGAAGAACCTGTAGCTAAAGTGACCCAGATGCTAACTTCCAAAAGTCATTTTATTATAACCTTTCTTTTAATTATAAAAGCAATACATAAAAAAGTTAGAAAATATAGAGGAATAAAATTTTTAAAAAATTCAAATTCTAACATATAGACATGATTAACATTTGCAAATATCCTTCCACTTTATTTTTCATTCAATTCCACACATATTAGTAAATTGCATTAATAATTCTAAATATTAGGTATGTTACCAGTATTTCCTCATAGAAGGAAAAAAGTTACTTTTAGCAACTTTCCAGGAATGGTAGAAACTTAAGAAGCAAGGGGTTCAAGACCTGCTTTGGCAACACAGCAAGACAGCCCCCCCCAACCCCACCCTAGCCTGCCTCTACAAAAAAACTTTTTTTTTTTTTTTTTTGAGACAGAGTCTCACTTTCTTGCCCAGGCTAGAGTGAGTGCCGTGGCATCAGCCTAGCTCACTGCAACCTCACACTCCTGGGCTCAAACGATCCTACTGCCTCAGCCTCCCGAGTAGCTGGGACTACAGGCATGTGCCACCATGCCCGGCTAATTTTTTCTATATATTTTTAGCTGTCCAATTAATTTCTTTCTATTTTTGGTAGAGACGGGGTCTCGCTCTTGCTCAGGCTCGTCTCGAACTCCTGAGCTCAAACAATCCGCCCGCCTCGGCCTCCCAGACTGCTAGGATTACAGGCGTGAGCCACCGCGCCCAGCCCTAAATACTTTTTTATTTCATTTAATTTTCAAAACCATTCCACCAGGTTAGTATTCTTATTTTAACCATAATTTACAGGAGTAACCTAAAGCCTCAAAAAAGGTAAGAAACTTGATCAAACACAAAATAGTGAGTAAATGCAAATTTTGGATTTAAGCCCAGGCAATTTAACTGCAGAGCATGTGTTTTTAATTAGTATAATACTAGTATGCTGTCACTAAGACCATCTGTGGAGAGAGCAAGTTTGATTCTAAGTACAGAAAGAAGAAGAGCAGTAAGGATTGTCAGGATGGAAAAGGACATAGACAAGTCTATGCAACTTACTGTTTTGTACCTCCCTCCCGAAAAGTGCATGCTTCAGATGGGCTTTTCATATACATTTAGTTTGGAATATATATTTGAATTGAATATACACGAGGGCTGTCTTCAAAGTACCCAGCCGTTGTTAGTATAACAAGAATAGTTACATAGCTGAATACTTTCCGGATCACTATATATATGTACAACATAAAGCATATTAGATATTTTGCAGAGCCCCACATTTCAATAAGTTTAATCATTCTGTTTTTATTTTATTTTGTTTTTTCTATTCCTTTATTCCTAGGTGTGAGCCATGAATAAAAAGCCTGAAGCACTGCATTTTGGGTTGTTTCCAGAGGAAAATAAAATTATCATCTGTTGCCACTTACACTTGGAGTTTCTCAGGAACTCTGCAGTCTGCTCTTTGTCTAAGGATGGGAGACTAGAGTGACTTGTGAATGTTTCTCACATTGTCTAAGTGTCATAGATTAAAGCATAACTTAATGCACTTTAAAAAAAATAATTTATACAAATTTACTTATTTACTGTCACCTACGCTAAGCTCTGCAGGATTTAAATTGTCATGCTTGTATTCAAAACTTTATAAGCCTATAGTATTTTGAATGAATTTTACCCAGCACTCATTGGAACAATATTAAAAAGAAAAAATTAGAAGGATTTTTTAAATTTATAGTAATTTTTAAATTTTTACCATTTTGTGTAAAAGGAGATAATGAGAATAAATATTGATAAAATTAACATTTTATTTTAACATTTACAGTTTCATTCATTGAACATAATCCTGACACCATAATGAGACAGTATGTTTTGGAGAAAAATATTTCTAAATATTTCTGCAAAAGAATGAAATTGCTATCTAAATGGTAATTGGATGAAAGATTCATAAAATTGAAATTAATGGAGCAAAAAAGATATATCATTCTTTCAGATATTTTACTGAGATCATATTGCTTTACATATAAAAATATTATAAATATATATATCATCTTTGGTATATTAACAAAGATATAGCTGATTCAACAAACTATAACCTATAAAATAAACTTTAATGATTTAATTATGATAATCTATTACTCATAAAAAATAAAATAGAAAGTTATGGAAGTCGTTGACCAATTTCAGCTAAATGTAAATCTCTGCCACCTCTCCTCAGTTCTTAATTCTTTTAAAATGAAAGACTATAATTTCCATCTCACCCTGATCTCCCCTCATCTGGCCTGAGAGTCAGTCATCTTTGACATTATCTGAAAAGAGCTCTTTCTTACTAAAATTTTTATCATAGCACTGTCCTGCTTAATTTTTTTTTTTTTTTTTTTTTTTTACAATTCTGCACCAACTGAAAGTCCAACTCAATAGTAGAACATATGAGATCTTTCATGATCTAACTCTTGCCCTTCTACAGCCATGGTCATTATATTTTATTCGTACTTCCCTGAATATACCATGTAGTTGTTTCAGAATGTTGCTCATAACTTATCTCCTCTGTGAAAATTTACAGACTGGGCCTGGCGTGCTATCCTTAAAACAGCTTAACTATTATAGTTTTCCCATTAAAGTGAACATTTAAAATTTTTAATTTCATGGAATCTTATCTTTCTTAGTATATTAATAGTATTTCCATAGGAGTAAATGTTAACTTTACTTTTCTTAAAAGTAGAAATACCAAAAGAAGTTTATGAAAAATTCTTTCAAATTGTTTATGGCATTGACTTCATATATATAACTAAAGTTATAAGTGAAGACTATTTTCTTTAGATAGATGGAAAATAGATGGTTAGACTGATAAATAGGGACAGATGTGTGTGTGAGAGAGAGAGAGAGAGAAATGGGACTTATATAGTGAGGAGTTGTTTGGGGTACTAAAAAAGTTAATTTCTTATCTAATAAATCACTAAAACAACTTTTATTCTTAATTTGTTTATAATTCTTACTCATGTTTAATAGTAAATGAAGAAATTTATTTAGTGATGTGTTGAAAAAAAATATTACTAAATTTAAAACTTTTATAAACACTTAAGTATGCTTTAATATAAATGTAGAAGTTTATTTATTCCCTAAGGATTTGGCTAATGGAATTATTTTCAAATGGAATACTTTTGACAGTAACTGAGAAAATATTTCATCTCCAATTATATAGCTAAAATGTCTGTCACAAAATAAAAGAAGTTACAAATTACATGGTTTCTTAGACTCTTTTTTTAGCATCTTGAAAGATAGCAGTTTTTACTATATAGGTGCATATTATATTATGCATAAATATCTATTTTATATACACATATATTTTATATAATATATATTGTTATATAAAACATATATCCATGATATATAAACAAAGTCAACTGTGATAGCAAAAATTCATATATATGGCAACAAAGTTTCTTGACAAAATGAATCTGACTAGTATCAGTGAAATAAAGGTCTTCTAGCAGATAGCTATGAAACAGCGAATGTGCGTCTGCCAAAAGGAAGACAAGAAATTGGGCAAGATAACTGGTGAATGAAGCTGTGTCACACAGATACACCATTGAGCATCCAAAACTCGCAGCGTCCACTAAAGATGTTAGCTACCAGTTGTGGCTTTCAGACCTGCCAAAACCTAGATTTGGTATGAACTGAAACTTTCAAATTTTATTCTTTTTGTTGTTGTTTTCTTTGTATTTGTTTTCTTTCTCTTCTTTAATTTTTTTTGGCAGGAGAGGAATATTAGTCTTGGATAAAACGAACACTCTAACAGAAATTTTATAGATGTCTAGGAATGCATCTTAAGTCCATGCATATAAGGAAATTATTCACTCAAGAAAATGAAGAGAATTTGCTTTGAAGAAGTGTGGGAAATAATACAGATACAGAAACAGCATAGAGAAGAATGTCACAAGAGAACTAAGATTAGAGAAAGAAAAATTATACGACTCTAAAAACACAGAAACAAGATGTACACCTGACAATAAGGTTTAAGTGACAAAAATTTGCAGAACACAATGAAAACAAGCAAAACCTTAGTGGTACAGTTAATAATGAGTCCTTTTTCACCCTTTTAGTCTGAATTTTGACCAAGAAGTAAAAAATAATTCTTTATGGGTAATATGGTCTTGATAAGATTCAAGATCTAAGAGTACAGTACAGGAAAGGTATGGGGTATAAAATAAGATTATTAAAACAAGAAACATCAAAGCAGCAATATCTGGACTAAAGCAAAGATAATTCTTTAAGAATAATGGTTTTTACCAGTTCCTTAGTCTTAAGCATGTGTATGAATCAACAATATGTGGAAAACACATACAGTTTGCATTTCATATCTTTGCATTATTTTCACTTATTTTCTTTCCGTCATTCTATATCATGAACAAACTCATGCAAGTAGTGCTATACGTAGATGTCAGGCACTGGCAGACCATACCTGATTACTATGCTAATCATAACTACAAAACAAAGTACACAAAACAGGTAATTTTTTTCTTTATTCAACAATTACTACTACACAATAGGCTGCAAACATCCATACTCATTTAATTTAATTCCTCACATTTTTCTGGAATTAAGAGAAAACTGAAACACAGAGGAGTTAATTCAGCCAATAAGCCAAGACAGAATGTGGCACAGGCATTTGGAACCTGAGCCTTAAACACTTCAAGTAAGGAAGACCTCCTTATGGAGAGCTGCCTGGAAGTATAATATTAAGCCATATGTCTCCCTGAAAAAAAGTAATAAGACATTTTTAAAATGATTATCTCTTCTTTGAAAATCAACTACTTATGACAAAATAAAAATCAAGCCTGAACAACACAGCGAGACCTCATTTCTACAAAAAGTTTCAAATTAACTGGGCATGGTGGTACAAGCCTGTAGTACCAGGTACTTGGAAGGCTCAGGCAGGAGGGTTCCCCGAGTTCAGGAGTTTGATGCTGCAGTGAGCTATGAGGGCAACACAGTGAGACCCTGTTTCAAAAAAACAAAAAATCATATATAATTTGCCCTAATCCATTTCCCTAAGGATTAGATTAAGAGATATTCCTTTAAAATTAAAAATGGAGAGTGAGCCAAAATGGCTGACTAAAGACAGAGCTTCTCAGACTGTCCCAAATATGTGATGCTTGTACCATGTCAAATCTGTGCATATTTAAAACAATTTCACAATTTGAAAGACTATCTTTACGTGAAAAATAGTCATGTTGTTTTAATCATGACATAACAAACATACATATAGAATTTATATTGTAACTAATTAGTGACATTCAAGGAATGAATATGAATGAATACCATTTAGAGAAGATTAAAATGGAAAATTTTAGAGGCACATAATATTATATTAACTGTGTAGCTTAGTTCTTAATTTGCCTGAGCAACTACAAAGAATTAGAAATAAGAATGGAAATCAAATTAGGTAAATAACCATTCTGGCTAACTTAAATAGTCTGTAGTGAATCAACCATTCCCTGCCTACAACCTGTCCATTGTATTTCTTAAAGAAAATTTTATTTGAAAAGATACAAGTAACATTTTTCTCGATTGCTCTGCACCAGGACACTTATTTATTTACATACATAAAATATTTTCCACAACAAAATAGCAGTAAGAATTATACAAATTAATTTCCCTTGGGTTCACAGCATGCCTTACTAGTAGACTGTACATCCTCCCTGCTGCCTCTTGACTCATGTTTCCCAAGGCTTGAGGTACTTTAAACATGCAGTACCAAAAAAAGTCAAAAGTAAAAACCTCTATCTCTAATATAATAGAGAATTTAATATCATCTTAGTTTGTCCCAATGTAAGCAAATCCTACTTTTTTCGGTTACTATTCCCAAGGCATAAATGTATTCTATACGTATTTTGTAAGAAAATGTACTTATTCTCTTTTTAAATTCTTACAACTTCTGTATTAATGGTCAATATGCTATTAAAATGTGAATCACCTCTTCAAGTACATGTATATATTATTTATGCACATCAAATTTTCACAATCGCTTTATAATTTAGTTATATGTATTTCAGCAATTACTGCTAAAATTTTTACACTAACATTATATATTTATAATCAACTCACATGGGAAAAAATCTTAGAGTATAATATTAAAATATCTATAATTACCATGAAATACAGTCATTCTTCAGTATTCCAGTATAATTGAATCCACCACCCCTATCCCATACCAAAATCTGAGGATGCTGAATGTCCCTTATGGCGTGGTATTTGCATATAATCTATGGACATCCTGCTGTATACTTTAAATCAACCTTAGATTACTTATAATACCTAACAAAATGTAAATGTCTGTAAATAGTTGTTATGCTGTATTTTTAAAATTTATTTATTTTTATTGTTGTTATGTTCTTTTCCAAATATTTTTGATCTGTGGTTGGTGGAATCCATAGTTACAGAACCTGTGGATATGAAGGACCAATTGTAGTGATCACACTGTAAAATTATTTTTTCTGTTGTTGAATTTTTTGGATTTCAGCAATTAAAAATGGCTAATTAAATTCTGGTATTAGTTAATATCTGGAGTAGCTCATGCTTTGAAAGTCAAAAGTTTTAAAGATCATTATGATGTTTCAAAAATGGCTCTTTCTACAACGAAGATATTATTTCGATCCACATTAAATTTATGCTTTTATCAACAGGACTTCATGTCAATTGTTTGCTCAGATGGAGAATCCAATTATATTCTCTTTCTAGGTACATGACCCATAATTTAGAAGTAATTTGAAGGAAATAAATTTTGATAAAATTGATGTTGCAAAACATCAAATATAAAAAAATTATAAAATATATTTTCTTCATAGTAAACATACTTTTAACATACATTATTAATATGTTAGTAAGAAATTTTTAGGACTATCCAGTGGAAAATGTAATTCTCAATAATTATAGTTAAGTGAATTGAAATGCACACAAAGTGCAAAGGATGAGCTTATATTCTAAAATTTTTTTAAATTCCATATTTTTTCCAGAAATTCTGTTTCCCTAGAGACTGAAAACCGTAATTTAATCATTTTAAAAAGATAATATATTTCTGTGTGTGTGTGTATATATATATATATACACACACACATAATCAAAAAGAAATTCCTATTAGTCTTTTTTTTGGATATTTAGATGCAATGGTCCTCATATTCCCAAATGATTTCAATCACTGCTATTTTGATTTTTTGCTTTACCATTTTCATTAGAAGATAAAGATACAGTCAAAATATATGAAGAAGTAAAACTAATACACTGTTTTAAGAGGCAAGAATTTCTGCCTGAATTAGAAAGATGTGCTTGAATGTGTTAGTAACTATCTTCTTTTAGTATGGTATGTTACCGAACAGAAATGTTTTGACAACACAGGCAGCTGGCAAAGGTTAGGTAATAATTGCATTGCAGATTGCAGTTCTGTTTGTAGGGCAAGAAGAGTACAAGTGAGTTCACTACAGATGGAGATAAAAGGCAGCATGGCATTCAATCACTGGTTCCTGCTTCTTCAATAATATATGCTACTTTTTTCCCTTTTCAATATAGGCCCATATTTTTGTCATAGTGTAAAAACAATGAAGTTCCTCTCTTATAATTCTATTATCTTGGTGCCACAAAAGAAGGGTGACATATATTATCCAAATTTCAAACATTTATTCATAGCATAAATCTATCATAATTCTGGAACAAAATATTTTCCCCGACATTTGAGAGTCTTTTTGGAGCTTGCCAAATCATCGCTTTGTCCTCTACCAGAGCTCTATGATAACATATTTGTGAAAATGATATTTAAGAAATGACAGTAAGGTTGATAAATTGGTCCTGGGTTATTGTCATTTTCTATTCATTTTTTTCCTGTCCCATACCAAAGCAATGTAATGGGAAATAGCTTTTTATCCACGTAGTAGGAAATGAATCCAAGCCTACATCGACTTTTAGCTGAGAAATTAGGTATAGGGCTCTTGGATTAGTCTGAGACGCCAAGACTACAAATGGAATTATAAATCAGTAGTGATAGAAGATTGATTTTCTACAATTAATAGGTTCCAAAATTACTAAAGAAATCCAAATATATTCAAATGGCAATACTACTATTTTAACTCTAATAGCAGTATCGATTTAGATTTTTGATTATGTTAAGTCAGTGGCTGACAAAAGAGTCACCTGGAAAGTCTGTTCAAACACAAACAATTGGACCCCATTCCCAAAGTTTCTGATTTAGTGGACTTGGACAGGGGTTCAAATTTGCATTTTATTAAATAATAGTTTTCCATGTAATGCTAATGCTGCTATTTTGGGGACCACGCTTTGAGAATCAGTGAAGTAAATCATGGACAATGAACCTCCTGAAAGCTAAGAATCACTTGTTTTCAAATAGAAGACAGTATGAACTCATAAATTACGTACATTATAGGAAAATGTTTAGCCAGGGATTGTCTACAACTTTTAGGCAATATTTACTTAAAACATGAAAATTTATAGCTATGTATTAAAATACTGTATTATTAATTTTCATTCTTCAAACATTCTATAGAAGCCAAGATTGAATCACTGATTTGTTGATGTTCTTCATAAATAAATATTCACTGACTCCAAATAGGGTCAGCTATTTCTCTATGTAATAGAGACTGAGGATGGGAGTGAGTGGTCATTTTAACAAGACTGGTCAGGGAAATCAGAACAGTTGATATTTAGCCTGGAATCTGTAAAGAAGCGAGTTTTGAAAAAAATCTAAGAATAAAGTCAGCAGCAGTTCCAGGTTCTGAGGGACAGATAAGCTTGACTAAGCTGAATCACTATTTTTCAGTTTGTCAAAAAATGCCCAAAGGATTCGAAGAAAAATAAATTAAAAACAGCTGGTAGAATTTCTGAATTCAATAATGTAAACTTTTTTACAGACTAGGAAGACTAAGATTCTGTAGTATTTATTAAAGGAGTGTGCTGGAGTTGAAGTCACAGGCGCGATGGGAAGGTCCCAAGTAGATTTATTGGCTGACAGCTTAGGCAAGATTATCCCGGAGCTCACGTTAGATTGTTAAACAAACCAGAAAGCCAATCTTTTCATTTGCAATTTGTGACTATCCTCCCCTAGAACTGGAATATTTGTTTTTCGTGAAGTTCTCATTGTTAGGATGTAGGAGAAGTGGAATTTTAGAATAAATTACTCTTGACAAAAATGCAGTCCGAGTATAATAGAAGGGGACAATGATATTGCAATCCCGCTGACTTCAGTGAGGCCTAATGAATTAAGTCAGATCCCTACGACAGGACATATCTGCCAGCAGCCAGAGAGTTTAACGATCCCTTCACGCTGACCTAAGCCCGAGACACTGCTGGAAATTTAACATTAAATTCTTATCCTTTGGCTGTTTTTCTCTAGCCTCTGCATAAACCATCAGTACCCTCTGTCAACACATTATTTTCTTTTTTTTTTTTTTTAAGCAAATGGATTTTACACAATTTACTAGGCTACAGATTTAGATTTGCTAATATAGTGACACTCTCCCAAGATGCTACCTGGGTCCCTATGATATGCTTTTGAGGAATCCTCAAACTCTTTATCTTCTCACATACTTAGGGTTTGGGATGTGGCTGCTTGTAGCAATGACTAAACTTTCTCATTATAATGTTTTAATTTAAAAAGTAATTTTAAGAAATTTTATTTATTTTTAAAATAATTTTATTTTTAGAGTGTTGCCTAATTCTATTCTGTGGAATAGCTTGCAATCCTCATGTTATGGGCTGAATTGTGTCCTCTCAAAATTCTTATATTGTAGCCCTAACCTCCAGCACCTCAGAACGTGACAGTATTTGGAGACAGGGCCTTTCGAGAAGTTATTAAGTTAAAATGACGCCTTTAGGGTGGGCCCTAAACTGATCTGGTTTGTGTCATGTAAGAGGAGGAAATTTGAGGCCGGGCGTGGTGGCTCATGCCTGTAATACTAGCACTGTGGGATTGCTTGGGGCCAGGAGTTCAAGACCAGCCTGAGCAAGAGCGAGACCCCATCTCTACTAAGAGAAGTAGAAAAATTAGCCGGGCATTGTGGTGTGTGTTTGTAGTCCCAGCTACTCAGGAGGCTAAGGCAGGAGGATCACTCTAGCCCAGGTGACAGAGCAAGACTCTGTCTTAAAAAAGAAAAAAAAAAGAGGAAATTTGAATATAAAAAGAGACACCAAGTATACATGCACACAGAGGAAAGGTCACATGAGGACACAAATAGCCATCTAGAAGCCAAGGAGAGAAGCCTAAGGAAAAGGCAAAACTGCTGACACTTGGGTCTTGGACTTCTAACCTTGAGAACTGTGAGAAAATAAATTTCTGTTATTTAACAACCCGACTTGTGGTACTTTGTTATGGCAGCCCTGGCAAACTAACATACCCCATCATTTCTGACTGTGAAATCATTCAAACACTGCATGTCACACGGTTAATATTTGGACCATAAGATGATCCTTTGTTCATATATAAAGGAAAGGTGAGGAAGGAAAGAAAAGGAAAGAAAAGAATGAATAGTTACTAAATGCAATTTCTTTTTTTGTGGTAAAAAAGAAAGAAAATGAGAGATAGCTAATCTCTCTTCCTCTTGCA
>CAUYSK010080470.1:0-11523 GCA_963575035.1 Avahi laniger | reverse complement strand
CATCCATCAATCTATTCATCCATCCACCCACCCAATCACCCATCCATCCATCCATCCATCCACCCATGCACCAACCCACCTATCCATCCATCCATCCATCCATCTATTCATCCATCCACCCACCCAATCACCCATCCATCCATCCATCCATCCACCCATGCACCAACCCACCTATCCATCCATCCATCCATCCATCTATTCATCCATCCACCCATGCAGTCACCCATCCATCCATCCATCCGTTTAATCTAACCAATATTTATCGAGTACCTAGTGACTTTTCAGCTCTTTGCTAAGTGCTCGGAATAGAACAACAAACAACCTAAATTCCTATCTGTCCTCAAGAGCTCCTTGTCTAGAGGCAAAGGCAGAAAGGCAAACAGACGATTACCAGTCAGGGTGACCAGGGGACTGTGGGACCAGAGGAGGCACAAACCCTGGTGAGGTGGGGGAGGAGCAGAGGGAGGGTCAGAGAAGGCCTTTCAGAGTCAGCGATGTCTGGGCCACAGAATGGGTGCTCGAGAGTGGGGATGTCGGAGTCGAGTGGTCCTGGATATGAGTCCTGGATCTGCAGGCCGAGTGAGCTAAGCTTTCTGAGCCTCAAGTCTTCTCATCTGTGAAATGGGGATGATACCTGTCTCAGATGGTTATTGTGAGGCCGTGATGAACAATATATGCAGAGCACTGAGCACAGCGCCCGGCGCTTAGTATGTGCCCGAATCTCTAGCTAGAAAGCTGAGACCTGGAAAGTGAGTGAGAAAGAGCCGCAGGCAGAGCACGCCCAGCAGTGGGACCCGCACAGGCGACTATCCAGGGCAGTCTCTCTGGTGGGGACTGTCATGCTTTCTCCTGCCTCTGGGAGAGGGGGTGGTGGCGAGAGGGGAGGTGAGACAGGCCAGGGCTGCCGGGTGGGGCAGGGTGGGGAAGACCTCAGGAAGGACCGGCCTGGATCGGACAGCAGGGCCACCTCAGAGCGACGCAGGGGTGTCCTCGGGAGGGTGGCCTGGTCTCCTGGCTGCCACGGGAGATGGGAGGGGGCCACAGCCAGGCCACATCCTCTCTGTCTGACATCAAAGGCCCCCGGAGACCCCCAGAGCTCTGTTGCTGACTCGCAGATCTCCCCCCAGCCTCAGGCTTCCGACAGGAAGCAGAGCCCCTCTCAGGGACGCGCCCAGTCCTCTTCTCCCCCGGCCCATCCCCGGCTGGGGGCGCTCCGCCTTTGCAGGGGCCGTTCCACGGGCGAACTTGCGCCGGGAAGGCCAGAGACGGAGGAAGAAAAACGGACGAGAGGAGGAGGAAGGGCAGAAAAGGTCGGCAGGCCCACAGGGGCCGGGTCGGAGGGTTTTCCAGGGTGGGCGCAGCTGTAGGTGGGTGGGAGGCTGACGGAATGGAAGGCGGAGAAACAAGACTTTAAGAATGTTTGCTGTGCTTTATGGGCTCTGGAGATACAGGTTTAGCTTGCTTTGCAATTATAGTTAATTTCAGAACTGGTGCTTTTTAAAAAGCAAAGTTCTACCCAGACTGGCCCCCAAGGCAGGCTAACTTCGTGTGGCTCGCGCGGCCCCGGCACCCAGCCCGGGAGAGGCTGGAGCACCCACGGAGCGGGCGGCCGCGCCTGCGCTCCCGACCCGCGCTGCCCTTAGAGCAGCCCGGACTGCGGGTGAAACCGCATTTACCGCGTTCCCAGCCGTAGCACTGGGAGGCTAGAAATAAGTGAAAAGCAATATAATTTCGGGGTGCAGCACTACACGGACATTAAAAAGAATTGCCTTAAAAGATGCCTAAGCCAAAAAGAAACTCCAGAACAGAAATCATAATAATTTTAAAAAAGTACAATATATCAAAACTCATGGGATGTTGCCTAAACCGTACATTTAGAAAAGCTGTATTATTCTAAATCCCTACGTCTCCAGGAAAGATTAAACACACACACACACACACACACACACAGAGTAAACTAAGACGCTGCATTAAAGATCTTAGAGCTGTGAGAAAGAGGGCGAGAAAGCAGGGAAGCGAGCTGCCGAACAAACACGACAGGAAAAATGAATATTGACGGGCAAACCCAATAATTAGGCCTTTGAAAAAACCCTCAAAGCCATTAGTCCAACTGATCAAAGAAAGGGCAAATACATAAACAAATAAAGCCACAAATGAAACATGAGCGGCAACAAATAATGTAAAAGAGATTTGTAAGATGGGAGGGGAATATTGATTCCATCTGTGCAGACGGTGTGGAGGGAACACACGTCCGCACGAAGCCCCGGATCCCGCACCTGCTGCCACCAGCACGCCTGCGAAGGACGTTCGTCCTCTTGCTTTGTCCTTGGGCTCTGTGATGGGTTGAATCGTTTCCCCCGAAAGGTATATTCAAGTTCTAACCCTGGGCACCTGTGCACGCAGCCTGGCTTGGAAATGGTGCCTTTGCAAATACCAGCAAGTTAAGATGAGGTCGTTAGGATGGACCCTAAGCCAACATGACCGATGTCCTTGGAAGAAGAGAGAAATCTGCACACAGACACAGTAAGGATGCCCCATGGTGACGGAGGCAGAGACGGGGGTGACGCGGTTCTAAGCCCAGGAACACCGGGGACTGACCGTGAGAAACTAGGAGGAGGAAAGGAAGGATTCTCCCCAGGGTCTCGGGGGGAGCACGGCCCTGCTGACACCTTGCTTTCAGACTTCCAGAACTGTGACAGCTTAAATTTCTGTTGTTCGAAGCCACCCAATTTAAGCTATTTTGTTACGGCAGCTGCAGGAAAGAGACACAGGTTCCCTCCACCTGTCAGCGACGGGGACACATTCGTCACGTTCCTCAGGCTCACAATTTCTCTGCTAGTTCCTGGTCCGCTTGGTCTGTCACTCGGAGAGTAGGACGTGCAGTTGGGGCACAGAAACGTCCCTCTTTCTTGCGTTTATTTCATGGCCTTGGTGTCAGAGCCGCCTATTTGCTTGCGTTGGCTGTCATTATGGTTTCTTTTTAAAAACTATTCTATTGTCACTTTGTACATCTCACAGTACTCGTTGCTACCAAATCTACATTTATCTGTTATGTAACTTTTGCTTAACTTTTTTTTTTTGGCATAGACAATAAACATCAGGGCCCCTTTTTTGCTTTTACCATTCAGGATTAGGGTTTGTTGGGGGTTTTGTTAGGGGTTCTGTAGGCAGATATACATGCTTATTTTGTTTAGAACTCATTACGAAGCTTTTCAAGAATTCTGTATCATGCAGGTATTATGTGCAGGCGCAAGATTAGCACTGGGGATGCCGAGATGGACACACCTTCCTGGCTTTGCCCTCACACACCCTGGAGGCTGAGCAAATCCCATCGGAGGTGGCCCTTCATTTTTAAGCAGAGCTCGGCCCATCTGCATTTCGTGCCAGAGCTGATGCAGGGGGACACTGTCGCTGTCCACAGAGACGGTGACGGGTGGGGAGGGCACAGGCCGCAGACGGGAAGGCAGGCGAGAGGAACGCGAAGCAAGGGCAGGCTTCGCGGTGTGCAGCGCCGGTCTTGGTTCTGTAAGGATGCCGTAGCGCAATGTTTAGACGATTGCTGTTTTCTTACAACCAGAAGCTTGAGAGGTGGTGTCCCACGTCCTGCTCCACAGACCAGAAGTAATTTGGACAGAGGTAGTGTTAGCGTCATGGGTGATCTTACATTTCTCTCCCCAGCTTTCTCGAGCCCCAAGTCCCTTCCTGGCTGAGCCAGTCTCTGCCCTTGGGGGGCCCGAGAGCAGCTCCCGTGGTTCTTCGTTCTCAGGCTCCTCAGTGAGCTGGATCCCCAACCCCCTGCTCTCATCACGACTCAGAATTCCCTGGAATGGAGCAAGGCACCAGAGTTCCCCCGTGGGCACAGTGCCTCACCATCTGGTCCCTCTTCCGCCCCTAACTTTAAGTGGCCTCGAACATCACAGAGAGGGCCTCAAATGGCATCACCCTCAGACACCATCCAGTTCAGCCGCACAGGGCAGATAAAGAAACTGAGGTACAGTGTGCCCGAGGGCCCATGTTGGGCTGCTAGCAGATGGCCCAAGTCACAGGCCAGGGCTCCCCGATGGGTGTCAGTGCTGCCCTCACTGCTCACGCAACTCTCGGTGCCCAGATGGGACAGGCGAGCCCGCTCACAGCAGCCATGGCCACGGGAGGCCTCTTCCAACCAGCACATGCTCACGCCGCACTTCTTCCAGCTCCCGTCCGGCCGTCAGAGCGAGCGCATCCATCACGCCACAGCGCGCACCTGGAGCCTTCGCAGTTTAAGAGGCCTTTGCTGAAATATGCCCTGTTAATGGAAGTCGTGGCTCTAAGGCCTCCCCGACCTTACCTGGACTGGAATTTCTAACTTAGCCAAATTTATTCACCCAGTCATGGTTGGCCGCGGGGGGAGACCCTGAAAACCCATAAACCAAGCAGGGAAAGGGACGAGCAGCTCAGAAACAAGTCACTGGCCCTGGGGACTCTGTGCTCTGACCCTGAGGCCCAAGGACGCAGGGCAGCTCCCTGCCAGCTCATTGCACAGGTGGTGGGGAGACCGTGTTTGGGGTGTCTTCCGGAAGGAGCACTGGGTGGGTGGACCTCGAAGTGCCAGAACACACGGGCACCGCAGCAGCCTCCATGCGGGAAAGGTCTTGCTCCAGGGCCCCGTGCTCACCCTTACGCATAGCAAGTGTGGCCAGCATCTCCACGTGGGCCCTGGGTCTGCTCCAGTGATGCCCACTAGAAAGGCAGAGACTGTTCCATGCAGCGTCTCACGGAAGACTCAGCCAGCTTGTAAGCCAGGCGTTATTACTATTCTCACTCTGCAGGTCAGGTCTCCTGTCCAAGGTCTCAGAGCCACAAAGCGGCAGAACTGGCTTTGAACCCAGGCATCTTTGATGCCAGTCTGTGCTTTTAAGCGTCCGCTCTCCTCCACTGCGTAATTGGGAGGTGTTGGCTGGTGGGGAGGCAAATCTTAGACCTTTCTGGCCCCTGTGTCCTTTGAGTCCTTTCTCTACAGCAGCCAGATCCGCTCAGAGGGAAGAGTACGTCTGTCCAGCTCTGCTGGCCCTCGAGGCCAAGCGCCTGGTGAGTCGAAAGCTGGGAGGCTGGAGATGGGGGCCGGTTCAGTGATGCTTCCCGCTTTGGGGCTGCTCACCTGTGAGCCTCTCGTATTCCAGCTGCACTTGAACCCCAGATCCAGCATCCTCAGAGACCAGAGAGATGTCCCAGAGCTAGAGGGAGGGCTCAGCTCACCTTCGGCCTGGCCCCCAAGGGCCTGTCCACACGGTCAGTCACAGAAGCAAGGGTGGGTGTGCGGCTTCCACGGCCCCTCTGCAAGGCTCCTCCCCTGGCTTAGCCCAGCCGGTTCTCTCCAGAGATTATCCAAGCAGTGACTGACGCTCCGTCCCCATCCCAGACACCAGCAGGTGGCTTTGGGATACATGCAGGCCTCTATCTCTATTTTTTATAGCTGGCGAAAACCCACGTGCGTTTCTCTTCTCTGAATTGCTGGGCAGCGATCAGGGCCCGGTGGATGAAGTAACCAGAATGAAAGTTTCATGCTCTGTCCCATAATTCGCACTCGGAGAGAAGCTGCCTGTGACAGCTCTGCAACTTTGGGAAAACTCTGCAAAGTTTAAAACCTCGTAGAGAATGAAAAGGAATTCCTGTGATTTAACCCCGGGATGCCCGTGTTCCTAAATCTTCATTATTCTGATTTGATGTCTCTGAATCTCCCAAAGGACAAAAGTGCAATGAATGTGGACCTTGGCTTTTGGGCTTCGCTCATCAGACTCTTTATCCTGGATGGGAAATCTGGAGATTTGGAACTTGCAGGTGTGCTCAGTGTCTGCCTCCAGTGACGCTAAGTGACTTGTGAGCCATGTGTGTCGGCGGGGGAGGCGAGAGGTGGATCTGGGGCAGGCTCGTGGCTGGTCCTTGAGCCTCCTCGTCCGGGTGGTCAGGGTGGCTATGCCAGGGAAGGTAACCCAGGCGCCTCTGAGCCAGGCACCCTCACCTTTCCACCTGCCCCTTCCCCAGCTGCTGAAACACAGTCCCGAGCCTGCCAGCCTCAGAGGGGACAGTCCCACCTCTGCTGCAGACTCTCACATCTGCAATCTCCAGCCCAGCAGGGCCCCCGGGATCTTTGCAGCCTTGGAAATAGTCGGCATGTGCTAAAAATGCAGCAACAACAGCCCTCGTGGAGGATATTTTTAAGGGTGATAGGATCTGAGAGTCATTAGTGCCAGAAACACTGGGCTCATCTTATTTTTAAAAACGAAGTGGCCCATCCCAGATGCCACGGCCCACACCTCAGGTCGCGTCCTCAAACAGCCACGCTCCTGGTGTGCAGGGCCGAGAGCCGCCACTGAGTGCTGGGGACACAGTCGGAAACCACGCGTGTGGGACGCCCACGCCACGCTCCATGTCTGCGTTGCTGCAGTTTGGACAGAGATTCCAGTCCAGAGACAGGGTCCTGTCTCAGCAGCCCCCTCCAGCTGCGTGCATTCCACTCCATGAGACTCGCCCGGGGCAGTGGCGCGGTTTGGGGCCCTCTGGGCGTGGAGCCACGTCTGGCAGGGAGCCTCACGGAGCGGGCATGGCTGACCCCTCGCCGGCGTCTGAGGCCCAGGCCACGGAGGACTCAGGGCCCTGGCTTCGTGGCCCTCTTGTTTGCTGTGATGCCCAGGTACAAGCGGGCTCTCTGGGGACAGAGCTCAGGGCTGCGGAGGGAAGCCATCCCCCGCCCCTACCCCACCACCCGTGGTCAGAACTGCTTCCCAGAGGATTTCCCCTCTAGATCGGCACTGTCCTATACAAATGCAATGGGAGCCACACATTTTACATTTTCAATTTTCTAATAGCCACATTAAAAAAGCAAAAAGCAACAGGGAACATTAATTTGAGTAATACTTTCTGTTTAACCCAATGTATCCAAAATACTATCATTCAATGTATAATCAATTTACAAAACTTATTAATGAGAGTTTACATTTGCATTCTTGTTTTGTACAAAGTCTTTGAAGTCCAGAGTATATTTTATACTTACACAAATCAATTTATACTGTTAATAGTCACAGTTCAAGAGCCACCCGTGGCGGGCGGCTACCGTGCTGGACAGCGCAGCTGCGGGCTGTTCCAGGTGGGCCTGTGGGAGGCCCGCAGGAGGCAGGGGACACTCCCGGACCTGGAAGGGCAGATAGCGTCTGATTCCCTGTTACCTTCCTCCAGGGGTCCAGGACAGCAGGTAGCGGTGGGGCCGGTCCTCAGGCCTTTGCACACTCTGTCCCCTCCCCAGATGGCCACTGCTCAGGGCGGGCGAGGCCGGAGAGCCAGGTCCTGGGGCCCCTAGGCCTCGTGGGTCATCACACGGCTGGAAGGAGCTCAGAGACAACTTGCTGGGGATGTGGACCCTGTGGACAGACGGCCTCCCAGCCCCCTCCCACCTCCTCACAGCCCTGTTTCTCTGCGAGATGGGACAAATATTCCAGAGCACTGACTGCGTGCCAGGCACGGCTCTAGGGGCTGGAACAAACGAGCAGGGATGAAAATAGGCCACAGTCCCTGCTTTCGTGGAGCTCACCTTCCAGCTGGGGGCGGGCGGGGAAACTGACACTAAACGAATCGATGTACGGAAGTGGTGACGAATGCTAAGCAGTGAAACAGGGTAGGACGGGCGGTGAGGTGTCCTGGGAGGGGGTTTGCACTCTGAGATGGAGGAGCCGGAGTGGGCCTCTCTGACGGGTGGCCCTGAGCAGAGACTGAGGGAGGGGCCCCACAGACGGCGAGGGGAAGAGCGCGGAGGGCCCGATGGCTGACCGCGACCGGGTTGCCTTGTGGCTTCCGCCCCGGGAGTCTTGGCGCTCACCGAGGTGCAGGACACACGGGCCTCCAGGCCAGACGGCAGCGCGTGGGGCCTGTGAGGGGCCTTATATGAGAAAGGCTGAGACCTGCCCCTGACAGGCCCGGGGAGGAAGAGTCCTGGGCTCCCCACGCGGCCCTTCAGCCACGTGGTGTCTCCCACTTGCGCCCGTGTTCACGGTTTCTGTGTCTGATGTCCTTGGCCTCCTGTGTCTGAGCCTGTGTCCCTGATCCCCACGTCTAACATCCACGGGCTCTCGTGTTAGCATCCGAGATCGCCATGTCTGAGGTCCACGTTCTGCCATGAGGCAGCTGGACAGTCGGGGGCAGCCAATGTGACAGGACGCCTGGCCCTGGGGACCTCATTCTGGGTGCAGGTGGGGAGGGCATGTGGAGTTTCCACAGGTCCTGGTCTGAGGGTGAGGGAAGCTATTGGAGGGTCCGGGCAGAGGGGCGGCATGGCCTGATTTCCATTTAATAGGACTGCCGTGGTCCAGGACCACCATGGTGGCCGCGAGGGTGAAGGCTGCCTCAAGAGATCGCTTGGTCCAGCCTCCTCTGTTTCAGATGGGGAAACTGAGGGGGCATAAGAAGAAACCATGTCAACTCTTCCCTAGGGGCTGGGGACTGGGCAGGACCCCAGACCTGGCCTTGACCTCCACTGCCCAATGCCTTCGCCTGGGCGGCTCTCCTTCCTCCCAGTTCTCGGGATCGGACCCTTGTTTTGACGGATGGGGGGTGTGGCCCAAAGGCCAAGTCTGCTCTGGCTGCCCTGTTGCCCCCCCTGCAGCCCCCCCTGCAGCCCCTTTTCCCTTAGCCCTCCCCTTCATCAGCTCCCTCCCCTCCCCTTTCTTCACCTCCTCTGCCTCCTCCTCCTCCTCCCTCCACTCCTCCCCGGTGTTCTGGTTGAAGGAGGTGTCGAGGCCAGCTTGGGGACCGCCCGTTGCTGAGGGCTTGCTTTGGTGGCATCTGGTGTCTACCAGCCGTCGGGCCCTGCCGCTAGGGGACTGGGAGGAGAGGCAGAGATGGTTTACCTGCCGTGGGTTCTGATTCGTAGGGAAGTGTGGGGACATCTGATTTCCTAGGCCGGGAATCCTCTGGGACAGGGACCACCTTCGGAGCCTTCTGCAAGCCGAGGAGACCATCTTGGAGGAAGGCCTGTGCCTGTGACCTTCACGGTGCCCCTTTTGGGCTCTGTGGCAAGAAACGTCATGGAGATGAATGTGTGTTTTGGTGGCGGGTGTAAACATATGAACAGCGTCCTCTCCAGCGCCACAGATCACCTTGTGTTTATTCAGAGCCTGGCGCGTACGCTGGAAGGCACACAGTGCTATTTGGGGCCGTGAGTTTTAAAGTACATTAAAGGAGTTTACTGAAAACTCTTGGCAAACAGATAAAATACAATTACTCTAATTCCCCAGGCATTGCAGTTAGAACGTCCTGAAAACCTGCAGTGTAATAATTCACAGGGCGTGTGGCGGGCAGCCTTGGAGGCATCGGAAGCGCTGCTTTTGTAAACTTCAGAGGCAGCCAAGAGTCGTCCCCTGGGAGACCCGTGTCCTGTGTTTTATTAACCTCCCTGTTTCTGCCTGAGGAGCTGCGGGGGGGATCTAGCCGGCAGGGCTGGCTCCTGCCCCCACTAGCTTTTCTAGGGTCGCTGTATGGGGGGAGGAGGGGATGAGACCTCCTGTCTTCTCTGGCTGCACCCCCCCCCATGTCCATATGACCTTCAGCAGCAGACTCTGCTACTTAGTCACCTTGCACGATGGGGAATTCCACCTCCCCAGGGAGAATCCAGGACTCTTAGCCCTTCCTGGGAAATGGATGCTTTTGCTGGGCTATGCGGAAGAAGGACATGAATGATTAGGTTTGTCAACCTCCCAAGGAATTTGAGGTTGACCTCTAAGCTATATACAGGGAACATAGGACAATTCCTGGTGCAGAGATGAAGCTGTCACCCCATGGAGCTTGGGCAAGATGCCATAGGGCCTCTGGTCCGCCTTGCTTCCCCGACTTGCCAGGGAGATGGAAAACGCCCCTAAGCATGCAGACTGCAGGCACCACGGAGCAGTCGGCACCCTGTGCCCACGTGGGCACTAGTGCTGTTCTCCAGAGCCCAGGGGGGCACGGACCATCCTGAGGAAGAGAGTTGGTGGACAGTGGGTGGCTTAGTGTCCGGGCATCTGTGTGGTCAGAGGTGGATGACAGCCAGAGGGCCAGAACTTTGAGGCCCTGGACCCTTTTCTGGGAGCACAGGGAGCAGAGCCTTCCTTGAGCAGAGCTCCTCCCTGGCTGCCAGTCCTGAAGCCCAGGGCTGGCCCACTGCTCCCAAGCTGGGCCTGGGTCTGCCATGCTGATGGCCCTGGGCAGGCCTAGAGCATTTGCGGAGGGTGAGCAGGTGGTGCGTGGAGTGGGCAGAGTCAGGGCAGCCCAGGCCCTGCACCACCCAGCGTGTGTGGCCCAGTTCTCAGGGCAGAGCAGATCCTTGTGGGAAAAGGGTCTTCCATGAGCCAGAGACATCGCAGCAGCCAACCCCCGACCAGCTGCACGAGCTAAAATGTTGGCGGCTCTGAGGAAGGTAGCAGGTGGAATGAAAGTTTAGAGGGGAGGTTTCCGGACACCTGCTTTCTATGCACTCTCGCCTGGGTCACAGAAGTATCACAGTAATAAACACTTCCCCAAATAGCAATGCCTGGTACTTACAAAGCGAGCCCTTCTGGGGCTGGGATTGCTGCGTAGGGGCCAGCGGGAGCCTGGTGGCTGTGGCTGCCTCATTGGTGCCTGGTGTGCTGTCCTCTGGGAGGTGGCCCCAGGGCCTCCAGCCAGAGTCTGGCTTTGATGTCTCTCAACTTGGCTGGTGGTTTTCTTTTCTTAAAAGGCTGTGCATGAGACTCGCACTTGCAAATGAGCATCATGCAGTCGTGGTGCGTGGCGCGCGCAGCCTCGTAGCTGGGCGTTGTGCAGGGAGCCCAGGCCAGTCGGGGCCCTCATGGGTGTGGGGTTGGGATCACCCCAGGTGGCCCTCATGGACGTGACCTGGACTTCCTTCCAGTCCCAGGTTTACTGGGGCCTGGGAAATGGAGACTTAATCTCTCGGATAGAACAATGTGTAGAGTCTCTTGAGGGAGAAATGGAAATCAGACCTGTTTGGCCTGAATGACCCTCCCGGCCGTCGCTGCCGTTCAGAGCACCTTTGCCACCACCCGCGAGGCCGTGCAAGTGGTGGTGTTTAGAGTAGCTGTTCCGTGGGACAACTTACTAACCCAGCATTAGTTACGGCAGTTAAGCTCTTAGAGATAATGAGATGGAAATGCACCTCCAGAACATGCCGTGTTTCCCGAAACCGAACACGTTCATGAAGAAAAGTCGCTGCGGTAAGGTTACGAAGAATGTCAGTCGTGAGGGTTCACAGACTCCGTCGATGGCCATGTGGATGCTGTGCCCAGAGCAGCGGGAAGAGGAGCGCCCTGTCTTCGCTCTTCCCACTGCGGATGTTGCCTCGACTCGTTACTAACGGTTTCCCGCTGGGTTTTTTTCTTTTTCTTTTTTTTTTTTTTTTTTGAGACAGAGTCTCACTCTCTTGCCTGGGGTGAGTGCCGTGGCATCAGCCTAGCTCACAGCAACCTCAAACTCCTGGGCTCCAGCAATCCTACTGTCTCAGCCTCCCGAGTAGCTGGGACT
>CAUYSK010080468.1:0-21973 GCA_963575035.1 Avahi laniger | reverse complement strand
CTAGAGTGCCGTAGAGTCATCTTAGCTCACAGCAACCTCACACTCCTGGGCTCAAGCGATCCTCCTGCCTCAGCCTCCCGAGTAGCTGGGACTACAGGCATGTGCCACCATGCCCGGCTAATTTTTTCTATATATTTTTAGTTGCCAATTAATTTATTTCTATTTTTGGTAGAGACGGGGTCTCGCTCTTGCTCAGGCTGGTTTCGAACTCCTGAGCTCAAACAATCCGCCCGACTCGGCCCCCCAGAGTGCTAGGATTACAGGCGTGAGCCACCGCGCCCGGCCTGAGACTTTTTCTTAATGTTTTCACATGCTATGTGGCTCATCTCAACAAGAGCTCTCAGTTTTCCATCTGAAAAAAGAGAGGGACCTCAGAGGGAGCTTAGAGGGAACACGTGCTATGCACTGAGGTCGATGTTCATATTTGCTTGAACTCTCCCAGCGACTTTGTGAAAAGCGCTTTGGAGGGAGACAGACCTATAAACGCATCCCAAACTCCCGCTCCACTGCTTGCCTGCTGGAGGATCTTCATCTGTGTAACTTACTTTTTCTGAGCTTGTTTCCTCAGCTGCAAAACGGGGATGATAACACCTGCCAAGGTGGTTGCAAGGATTAAATGAGATGTCCGTGCACAGGGCCTGGCTCTCAGTGGTGGACCAGCAAGTGGTAGGTGCAGCCAAGGCCAAGGTGAGCAACTCAAAGGCCATTGTGCCAGGGCATCCTCACCGGCCTTGGGCAAGGTGTCTTCAGGACCAACAAGACTGTGGGCTCCCAGGGAGATTCCTGGAGCTCCTAGAAGGAGGGAACTGACCTGAAGAGCAGACAAGGAAAGTTTCCAAGCTGACCCATGGCTAGGGACGCCTGACCTGACACGGGAGCTGGGAGCCAGTAGGTGGAAGGGTTAGCAATGGCAGAGGGAGGTAGCCGAGTGGGCAGCCGCTGAGGGGGCCTTCCTCCTTCCCTTCCCTGGGAAGATCCTGAAACCTAAAAGAGGCCAGAGAGCTCGCTCCCCATCTGCAATGTGGTAACAGAGCCGGTGCCCACACTTCCCCAGGCTGGAGGGCGGGAGAGTCGTTAGGGACACCTGCCTCTCTCCCTCCCCCTCCTGGCGGGAACCCACCACTGCTGAGCCACTGAGTGCACCTGGGCGCAGCTGTGCCTGGGAACACGTGGAGCCCGCGGCCTACAGGCGGCCCTTGGGGGCAAAGGGGCGAGAGAGTAACTAACCCTGGCCGCAGGGGCTTCCCTTTGGACAGTCAGGCGAGTGCAATCAACATGATTATTAAATAACCACCCAGATGGAAGTTGGATGAGGCTGGCACCAGAATAAAGAAGTCGAGGAGCCAGAAAGAAATAAACCTGCCTATACAAAAGTTGTTAACTTGCAATAAGGTCTCTCTGTTCTGGGAACAAGAAAAAGAAACAAAAAAATAACAACAACAACAAAACCATGCAATAAGAAACATTTGGCAAATGATGAGGTCAAGAGGGATTATTGGAGGGGGCGGGGCAAGGGCAACATACATAACCTAAACATCTGTACCCCCATAATATGCCGAAATAAAAAAAAAAGAGGAATTATTCAATAAATACTGCAATCCCAGGATAAGTGCTCAGCTCTTTGGAAAAAATATGTAATTTAGAGGCACATTTTCTACCATACACCAAAATTAATTGCAGGTAGAGTTAAGGGGGGTGGTGGAATTAAACCACACAAGCACAAAAAGAGGCGTGAAGTGCGATTGTATCAATTCTCTAAGGGAAGAGGACTTTCTAGGCTTAAAAAGGATGTGTAAATGTCAGCAGGAAAGATGGATTGTTGGTTCATATAAAACAAAAAACTATAGGTTTAAAAAATTAAATTAAAAGTAGTCAGTGAATTGGGAAATGGGAAATGGCTCCAGCAATGGCAATACACAAAGGGTTGGTATCTTTAACCTGTGAAAGCTTTAACGAAATTCTTAAGACACTAACACTACAAGAGAGCGGTAGACGGTGCAATGAAAGAAACAATGGGAAAATGTAATCAGAGAAATGAAACACATTTTTATTCTGATTAAATTATGATTTTTTTTAAGGATTCCCAAATGCTGGTGGGGATGAAGTGAGCCTTTCATTCATTGTGATGGAACATAAATTAATATAACAGATGTGTATCTGAGAACCTGATAATACAAAGGCCTTACATACTCAACACCACTAATCATTAGGGAAATGCAAATCAAAACTACAATGAGAATCAGGCCTGGCATGGTGGCTCACACCTATAATCCTAGAACTTTGGGAGGTGGGTTGGGAAGATTGCTTGAGGCCAGGAGTTGGAGACCAGTCTGGGCAGTAGTGAGACCCCCATCTCTACAAAAAATAGAAAAATTAGCCGGGCATGGTGGCACGTGCCTGTAGTCCCAGCTACTCGGGAGGCTGAGGCAGGAGGATCACTTAAGCCCAGGAGTTTGAGGTTGCTGTGAGCTATCGTGACACCATTGCACTCTAGCCCAGGCAACAGAGAGAGGCTCTGTCTCAAAAAAAAAAAAAAAGTTTATTTTAGAAAGGGGTTTTGTAAGAATTTACTGGACAACTTTTTGCCTATAAGGCCAACCATAGGAAACAGTTTAAGCCCTGTTTGCTACCTGCCAGATGTGTGGCCTGGAGCAGGTCACTCAATCTCTCTGAGCCTCAGTGGCCATATCTGTGAAATGGACTTCACAGTGGTTGGGTGGATCAAATAAAGTGCTATATGCCAAGCCCCTGACATGCAGCCACCTAGTGCTCCATGTCCTGTGGATGGTAGTTGCCCTCTGGCGAGGCCAGTGGCTGGGAAAAGGCTTTGCAGACTGAATTGCTATTCAGATGGGAGTGAATGTGGGCATCTGGGTCCTGGTGTGGGAGGGGCACCCTGAGCTCCCTGGCCTGTGAGAGAGGATTGGGTTTGGGGACCGGGGTGAGTGCAGGAGGGGCCCGTCACCCAGGGAAACGGCTCTGTGGTGGAGCAGCTGAGGCGCAGCTGGGCCTGTGGCCTGGGAGGCAGTCTTGTGGGTGCCTCCTCCCCCAGCCCACTCCTCAGGTCTGCAGCTGGGTCCTGCCTCCTTCTGGGTGGGCCATGGCTGGCACATGGCTGCTGCTTCTCTTGGCCCTTGGGTGTCCAACCCTGCCCACAGGTGAGCCCCTTCTTTTCATCCCTCTCTGTCCCCCTTGGTCTGTCCAAGCCCATCCCCTCACTCTGGGCCTCCCTGGGTATTGATGGGATGCAGGGAGACAGGATGAGAGCCATTTAGGGACCGCTGGGGAGGATCTCACCAGAAGCCCACTGTCCCCTTCTCTTGTACTCTACCTCCAGCCACCTTGCTCTGGGGCCCCCAAGTCCTCCTGTCCTGGAGTCCACAGTGTTGGTAGGAAAGGCAGTCCCTCTTAGAGAGGTACAGAAATAAGAGCAAACTGGATGGGTACCCATAGAAGTTGGGTAGCCAGGGCTCTGTTATGTGACATGGAGCAATGGGACATGGGCGACATTGTGAGGTCCCCTCCTTCTTGCCCTCAGAGTGTCCCATTCCAACAGGACTCAGGATATCTCAAATTCACTCCCAGCTCCCCCTTATCAATGGGCTCAGGAAAGGTCCCAAGGCCCCATCCCAGGGTATTTATCCCTAGCCCTCCAAAGAGCAAGGCTGGAGCCAAAGGACTTAAGTTTTGAGGGGAGATTTCCAGCTTCATCTAGAAACACATACATGTTTGCATGTGCGTGGTGGGGGAAGGCCCTTGACTTTTGAGTTAGGGAGTCTCCTTCACAAAGCTGGCCCCCAATATGTTACAGGCGCACCCTCGCTAGGGAGATAAACCACACCCATGTGGAACAGGGAGAGCCCATGGCTCCAGGGTGAGGAGGAACAATCCTGGGAGGCTTCATGGAGGAGGTGGAAGCTGAACTCAACTTGGGTGGTGTCTCTATCTGTATAACTGAAAAGGCTGAAGAGGTTGAGGGTCCTGGAGGTCACTCCCAGCCTCCTTTACTCCTTTCATTTGCAAAATTTTATGAATATTAATATAGATAATAGCACTAATGCTTACCTGCCAGGTCATTTTACATTTATTATCTTTATTCTTCACAGCAATTTTACTAGGCTGATGTTGTTAACCCCTTTATCTTGATGGGACCATTGAGACTCAGAATATTAAGTGAATGAGTCTGGACTCAACCCTAGCTCCGTCATGTCCTAGACTGTGTCACATGGCAAAATCTTAGTCATTCTTCAAAGTGAGGTGATCTATGGGATTTGGAGTCACAGAGATCTGAGTTCAAATCCTGACTGGACAACTTACTATCCATGTGTTCCCAGACTAGTTATTTGACCTGTAAGAAATTGGCCAGGCACAATGGCTCATGCCTGTAATCCTAACTACTCAGGAGGCTGAAGCAGAAGGATCACTTGAGCCTGGAAGTTTGAGGTTGCAGTGAGCTATGCTGATGCCACTGCACTCTAGCTTAGGTGACAGAGCAAGATGAAAAGAAGGAAGGAAGGAAGGAAAGAAGGAAGGAAGGAAGGAAGGAAGGAAGGAAGGAAGGAAGGAAGGAAGGAAGGAAGGAGGGAGGAAGGAGGGAGGAAGAGGAGCTGGGTGAGGTAGCTCATGCCTGTAATCCTAACCCTCTGGGAGGCCGAGGCAGGAGGATTGCTTGAGCTCAGGAGTTCAAGAGCAGCCTGAGCAAGAGCAAAACTCCATCTCTACCAAAAATAGAAAAAATTAGCCAGGCGTGGTGGCGCGTCCCTCTAGTCCCAGCTACTCAGGAGGCTGAGGCAGGAGGATCGCTTGAGCCCAGGAGTTGGAGGTTGCTGTGAGCTATGATGATACCACTGCACTCTACCCAGGGCCCTTCACCCCTACTTCCCTGTAGGATTCTCTGGCATCCTTCCCTGCACTCTGGGGTATTTCTTTGGCCTGGCTGCATCTAACTCATGGTGTGAATTTGTTTGTAGGTTTTAACATTGGAGATTTATTTATTATGACAAAAACCCAAATATTCAGAAATAACATTTTGTTATATAGTAAATGAATCATCTGTAATGAAAAGAATAAGATTGTTGAAAGTCAGGACTATCCTGGAAAATATAGGACAAATGTTTGCAGTACTTTGTATGACATAGTTTTTAAGATAATTAAATAATAGACCTGTACTTTAAGTGGGTGAATTGTATGGTATGTAAATTATATCTCAACAAAGCTGTTTAAAAAAAAACAAACACCTACAGACCTACAGAAAAGAACTGAGAATAATACAACAAATACCCATGTGCATTCCACCTGGAGTAAAAAAGGGTTAACATTTGCCATGTTTGAATCGGCCTTTTTTTTTTTTTTTGACACAGAGTCTCACTCTGTCACCTAGGCTAGAGTGCCGTGGCGTCAGCCTAGCTCACAATAACCTCCAACTCCTGGGCTCAAGTGATCCTCCTGCCTCAGCCTCCTGAGTCGCTGGGACGACAGGCAGGTGCCACCATGCCCAGCTAATTTTTCTATTTTTAGTAGAGACGGGGTTTCTTGGTCAGTCTGGTCTCGAACTCCTGACCTCAAGCAATCCTCCCACCTTGGCCTCCCAGAGTACCAGGATTACAGACGTGAGCCACTGCGCCTGGCCAAGGCCTTTTTTTAAATAAACAAAAAGTTTCAGATATATTTGAAGCCTCCTTTGATCTCATTCCAGGTCCTATTTCCTTCCCTTCCTCCCCAGAGGCAACCACTCTTCTGAGGCTGGCACTACATCATATTATAAGTGTTTGTTTATGCATTTGCCATCTTTCCTATGGGACTGAGCTCCTTGACTTACCCAGTGTTATATCTCTGGTGCCTGGCACAGAAAGGGGCTCAGATATGATAGAAGGATAGATGAGTAGATGGATAGACATACAGATGGAAGGTAGAAAGAATAGATGGCGGATAGATGGTTGATGGAAGAAAGGTTGGATAAATAGATGAGTGAATGAGAGGAAGGAAGAGTGGTTAGATGGGTAAGTGCAAGTGGGGAGGGATGGGTAAGTGGGTGGAAGGTAGGTAGGTGGATGGTGGAAGGATAGATATAAAGATAGAAACCCAGAACCCTAGCCTACAATGAGATGCTGGCCTGGGAGGGCACAGACTGGGCTAGCACCCATAAGAGCATACTCTTTTGCAGGTGTGGGCAGCACGCCCTTCCCTTCCTTGGCCCCACCAATCACGCTACTGGTGGATGGGAAGCAGCAGATGCTGGTGGTCTGCCTGGTCCTTGATGTTGCACCCCCCGGCCTTCACAGCCCCATCTGGTTCTCAGCTGGCAATGGCAGTGCACTGGATGCCTTCACCTACGGCCCTTCCCCAGCAACAGATGGCACCTGGACTAGCTTGGCCCAGCTCTCCCTGCCCTCTGAGGAGCTGGCAGCATGGGAGCCCTTGGTCTGCCACACTGGGCCTGGGCGCCATAGCAGGAGCACACAGCCCCTACAGCTGTCAGGTGAGGATGGAGCCTGGGACCCTATGGATGTTCCCTGTCCCCTTCCACACACTCTAGAATCAGGACACAGTTCAAGGGAGGGCAGGCTCCAGTCCACAAAGGCATGAAGGGTATCCAAGTTTTGACCATCCAGGTGAGTTGACACCTGGGCTCAGGGCAGAGTAGCCTCAGGGCCATGAATCCTGGGATTTGCAGCTGTGATATCTGGTTCAAACCCAAGCTCTGCTGCATGACTTCTAAGAGATAATGATGCCTCCTTCCACCTGGGGTTGATGATATACACACATATATATCACCCAACATGTATACACCTTGTAAGGACCAAATGCTAGTTAAATAACAAATCGCTATCATTTACTCTGTTTACTCTGTGCCAGGCAATTGCTCTAAACACTTTACGTTTATGAGGTAGGTCATATTATTTCCCCAGTTTTACAGGCACAGGGAAGTTAAGTAACATGTCCAAAGTCAGCTATTATTAGCACTGATCAGATGACTTACTTCCTCTTTCTGGATTGTCTCAGTTTTGTCATCTTGCAAATGGGAATATTTGTTGAATGAATGCCCTGACTTCCAAAGAATGTTGCTAAGAGAATCGGTTCCTTATCCGAAAGTGCTGAGGCACCTCAGCCTCCCAGGGCTCAGAACAGGGGACAGTGGAGAGTGAGGGATATTTGGGTCTCTCAGAGGACTTACAGCAATATGAGCTCAGGGTTTCTGCTTCTGGCCCTTTGGCCCATTTATCCAACATGGCTTGAAAGCTGCCCTGTGCCAGGGCCTGGGCATAGCACTGGGGTTGTGGGGACGCAGTGGCATGGCCCATCCAGAAGGACTCACTCCCTTATCATTGGCCCACAGGAGAGGCTTCTACAGCCAGGACTTGCCCCCAGAAGCCTCTCAGGGGTGAGTAGTTGGGATGAGAGATGGGGAATAAGAGCGTGGGGACCAGGACCTTGGGCCTAGAGGGTGGGGCATTCGGCTCTGACCTGATGGGTCCCATGCAGGGGGCTGACATGTATCCCATGAAGAGGCTGCTTTGCTAGGCTGGGGCACTGGGTAGCCTGGACCTCAGTCTACCCTAGGATAAAATGGGGTGGATCCTCTGATCCCAGCCTAATTCCTGGACATCAGTTGAGAAGCACAGGTGACAGCTAACGGAAGAGTCCTTTTGATTTAATTTTATTTTTTTAAAATACAGTCAAAGTTAGCAATGAGGGGTTGTATACTAATTTTAGTGACACTAACGTTAATAAGTTCTGATAACCCACTACCATCAGACCAGCCCAGAAGGGTCTTTGAAACCCTCCTTGTGCAGCCCAGGTAGATGTCAGCATCAAAGCCCGTGTAAATTCGAGACTGTCTGGGGTGGTGGAAAGAACACTGGAAGGAGAGACATGAAGTCGGTTTCCATCCAGCTCTGTTTCCCAACCAAATAGAGAATTCTGAGCATCAGACGCTAATTCCTGCCTGGCTCCCACCCTTCTACCCCTGATTGTTGAGGAATAAAATAAGATGAAGGCTAGGAAGGTACTTACTACCAGTAACAACTGAGGTTAGACACCAGGAAGGACTTTCCCTGGAGGAGGGAGGCGATGGGAGAAGGGCATGACAAGGGCAGACGACAAAGCCCCTCTCTGGGGGACATTCTTCCCTGTCTGGGGCTGGGGGCTCCTGCAGGCTCCTAACCGGCTCTTTCTGGCGCAGGGATGCCGGGCCAGGAGCTGCGGCTGGGGGCGTTGCGGGTGCTGCTCTTCAAGCTGCTGCTGTTTGACGTGCTCCTGACCTGCAGCCGCCTCCGCGCCTGTCCGCCGCCTTCTGCTCCCGCGGCGGCCGCCAGCCTGCGAGCCCTCCGCCCCCACCGGCTGCGCCCGGCCGCGGTGACAGAGGGACGAGAGGCCGCCGGCTCACCCAGCCCGCTGTGGGCGCTGCAGCCCCGCGGGCGTTGCAGTGATCACGCCCGTCAGGGTAGGCAGCCCCGGAGCTCAGTCTGGCAGGAGGGGACGTTCTCAACCAGCCGAGCTTGGAGCTGGTGCTCCTGATGCGCCCTCACTACTCCTTCCTCAAGTCTAGGAGCATTTTTTGTACTTGACCTTCCTCCTCCTGCAGGCCGGAGCTTCCTGGGGGCTGGGCTCTGCCTTCCCCCAAGACTGAGGACTTTCCGGGGGGAAAAAGGCTGTGTCTCTCCCATCAGACTGGGAGCCCCTCGAGGGTGGGGATCCACCCAGGTCCTGGGGCATTTGAGGTGCAGAAACTGAGAACAATTAAAGAAGAATGTAAATGACACAAGCAAATGAAAAATATTTGAATTCACGTCTGCCCTGGGAGGAGAAACTTGGCAGTTAGAGGAAGCAGAAATCGAGAAGGCTGATGTGAAGAAGAGGGCTTCCTGATAGTGAGAACTGGGGAACTGCAGAGTGGGCTGGCAGTTGTGGAGGAAACTGTCCCATCTCTGTCTCCTTCCCCCACAGCCAGGCACTGGGCAAGGCCTTCTGTCTATCTCCTCACCCTCGCCCAACCTCCGTGAGAGGTCAAGGCAGGGAGCCCAGGAAGCCAGGAAGGTGGGTGCTGGGCCTGATGGTGGTCTTGTACAGACTCGACAGAAGTGAACAGGGCCAGGATTCCCAGGTAATGGGATCATTTCTAATGCCAAAAGCATGAGATGGTAATTCCAAACTTACAGGTTATTAATCAACTAAGGGTGATTATTAATTTGACAAATATTCATTGAGCATCAGTTCTGATCCAGGTACTAAAGAGTTTGGATTTTTGGTTTGGTTTTGTTTCTTAAACAAGATTCTTGCACGGATAGAATATGAGGCTCCCACAGTGGAATGTAACCTGTGCGTCCCAAGTGCTGGCAGGAATCCCCAAGGTTCCTCTCCAGTAATTATCCCAAGAATTTCTGGGTGCTCTTGTGTGAATCCAGATCTCCCCTGGGTACCACAGGACAGTCTGCTGGATCAGTGACACCACCTTAGTACCTTCCCCCAAGATGAGGGACTCAGACTTTCTCCAGCCATGTCCCTTGCTAGTGGTCAGCCCAGATGCTGAGCCCAGGCCTCCTGCCAAGCCAATTCTTGCCTCCATAAATGTCCTCTCAGAGGCCCATTTGTCCGTTCCAGAAGCAGGGCTTCCCTCTTTCCCCATCATGCTCAAATTCCCCAACCCTACTCTGCCCCGGCCTCTCCATCCCCACTGCGGCTCGCTTAATGTTATTTTCCAGGAGGGCTTCTGAGCCTAGGTAAATCAAGGGCCATGGCCAGGATTTGGGCCTATCCAAGTCTTATCAAGCCCAGAGAACATGAGGGCCTCAGGAGGGTGTCCTGATCCTGTATGCTGTGGAATTCCACATGCCACAGCCTCTGCCTATCCAATATGCCTTGTTTCCAACACAGTTGTTTTGAGCAAGAAGCTAAGGTTAGAAAATGACAAGTCATAGCCTAGGCCTCAGTCCTTTGAAGTCTCATAAGATAGCATAAATGTCCATAGGAAACATAGGTATTGGGGAACAAAGTTTTATGGGCAATTTGCAGACAACTTCCCAGAGAAGCAGCCTTGGTCTGTATGTGTCCATAGGACACTAAGCTCAGGCAGCCTGAAGCAGCCCCAAAGACCCAGAGAGTGCTTCTCTGTTTTTCACACGAAGTCCCACTCTGTTGCCCCAGCTAGAGTGCAGTGGCATGATCATAGCTTACTGGAAGTTCAAACTCCTGGGCTCAAGCAATCCTCCCGCCTCAGCCTCCTGAGTAGCCAGGACTACAGGTGCATGCCATCACGCCCAGCTAATTTTTTCTATTTTCAGTAGAGATGGGATCTCGCCCTTGCTCAGCCTGGTCTCAAACTCCTGCCCTCAAGTGATCCTCCTGACTCGGCCTCCCAGAGTGCTAGGATTACAGGCATGAGCCACCGTGCCCGGCTGAGAGCGCTCTCCTCTTAATGACACAGCAGATGGGAGTATTACTGATTATCTCCTGTGCCAGGCAACCTATTGTTGCTCGGGAGGTGTAAGGGAAATACAATCGTTCATCAGCCAAGTTCCTGTGTTCTGGGAGCTCAGAATCCAAACAAATAAATAATAGAGCAATAAAAGGGACTTGGATTACATACTAAAAAGAAAACTGGGGCCGGGTTCAGTGGCTCACGCCTATAATCCTAGCACTCTGGGAGGCTGAGGTGGGAGGATCTCTTGAGATCAGGAGTTCCAGACCAGCCTGAGCAAGAGTGAGATCCCATCTCTACTGAAAATAGAAAAAATTAGCTGGGTGTGGTGGCATGTGCCTTTAGTCCCAGCTACTCAGGAGGCTGAGGCAGGAGGATCACTTGAGCCCAGGAGTTTGAGGTTGCTGTGAGCTATGATGACATCACTCTACCCAGAGTGACAGAATGAGACTCTGTCTTAAAAATAAAATAAAATAAAATAAAAATTAATGCCTGAACTTTTACAATCTCCTGTATAAGCTTTAATTCCATTAGCCTAGTTGAGCTTCCCAACAACAGGCAGGCCTAGCAAAGCAGTTAGGAGGATCACTTTGTCATCATACAAATAGAAACTGAGGCTTTTAAAGTATTTGTTCTAGTTCTCATTAGTACAAATCTAGGGTTACTGGGCGCTGAGAAAGCTTGAAGGCTGGGGACTGTCTGAGTCGTCCTGCTCTCACTCTAAGCGCCTACTAAAATGACTGGCTGTAACAACAACACAATAATAATAAAATTTTAAAATAGGTGCTCAGTAAGTGTTGCCGCGTTATGACCCCAGGAGGGAAGTGACGTTCAAGGAGGCGAGGAAAGCCGCGAAGACGGCCTTACCCACTATCTTCCAGGACCAAAGTCCCCAAACCCATCCCGCTCAAGCCAGACCTGGGCTTTTCCCCGGGTCCTGGTCCTCCATCCTCTCCGTTAGAGGGTAGGAAAAGATGTTGCCGTAAGTCGCTGCGGCCACCATCCGTTCTCTTACTGGCCGAGGCCGAAAAAAGATCGCCCTCCCATTCGCTAGAGGGCAAACCCTGAGCAAGCTCATTGGCTGCGTCCCGCAGCCCTTCGTCCGCTTTGAAGGCGGGCTGAGGCCGCGAGAGGAGGGGGCGGGCAAGGGGCTCGCTGTTGCCCTGGTTACGCGGAGGCACGTGTGCAGTCCCGGAAGCGCATCGGGGAAGCTGCTCAGCGCGCGCGGCCGGAGGAAACGCCGCCTGGTCCGTTCGGGTCGGGGCCGGCTGGGCCATGGAGTGGCTGCCTGAGCCCGCGCCGCGCTGTCTTCTGCTTCTCCCCTTGCTGCTGATGCTGCTACTATTGCCGGCCCCGGAGCAGGGCCCGAGCCAGGCCGGGGCCGAGGAGAACGACTGGGTTCGACTGCCTAGCAAATGCGAAGGTGAGGGGGCGGGGCCCGCGGGGCGTATCCTGCCGGAGGGGCGGGGCTTGCGGAGAAGCGTCGGAGGTTGGAAGGTCCTGAACTCTGGAGTCTTTTCGTTCGTTGAACTTGCTGTGTGCTTTTCATTGTGCTGGGCGCTAGGACACCAGGGTGGGCAAAAGATCCCGTCTCGGTACATCTGGAGTTCACAAATCTGTAGAAACAAGCAATTATAATCTAGGGTAGTAGATGCCGTGATAGGGCAGGTACTGGGCTTTGGGAGCCTGGAGTGGAGGGTGACGAAGGCTGTGTGTGGACGGGAGTCAGGGAGGGCTTCACAGAGGAGGCCTGAAGAGTAAGTAGGAGTTAGCTGGTGAAGAGAAGTGGAAAGAGAGGGGCCTACTCAGAGGAAGCTACAGATGTAGTTCCCTACAGATGTAGGTGTAGGGCTTGCAGGCTAAGACGCAAAGGACGAGTTTGAGGAACTGAAAAGATCCGTATGACTCATCTTGAGTCGAGAAAAAACCGAGGCTCTCCCCTTTGTGCCCTCCCTGCAACCTAATCAGTGTGGTTGTCTGTTGCCCCCACTGACAGCTCCTTCAGGACAGGAACTTTGTCTCAGATAGTTACTCCCAGAGTATCTGGTAGGCACTCATACATGTTTTTGGAATAAATGTGATTAAGTGAGGGTTATCGGTGTGTGTGGAGAAGGAGGAGGATCTGAGGCCTAAGGGGTCACTTTGGGGGAAGAACAGAGCCTGGGGCAAACTTGGTGAAGGAGAAAGATTTTGGGAATATGGAGTCCCAGCATAGGAGTCGAAGTGAGGAACTTCAGAGAGAGAAAGGAGCTCACCAGTGATCGAAGGGCCTACTTCCTTTTCTTCTCCTCCATTTCTCAGTTTTCTCCTCAGACTTTTACAGTCACTCCTTCCTTGCTACCTCCCACACATTTGGCCATGAATGCATTTCATCTGAATTCAAAGTTTACATCAGGCCAGATGTTCCCTGAACACTGGGAATTATGTGGTTGGAGACACATAATCCTTCCATTAGTGAGATTAAAAGTGAGCCGCTCCGGGGATGAGCTGACTTCACTGGTAGAGCACCCAGTGTGGGTTCTAGCTGTGCTTGCTCTCGTACCTTCTTGCATAGGCTGTCAGATGCTCTTCTTCAATTCATCTCTAGTTTTAACTGATATCCTTTGGGCATTCTGCTTCCTCTTTTGTTTGTTTTCTGCCTTATTCTGATACCAAAGCACCCATGCTATTTCTCTTATATTCTCATAGCCTAAGAAGCTCACATTTTCTTTTCCTTAGGAAGCATTTAAAGACTCATAGAAGCATAGAGCTGGCCAGGATCTTACAGATCATTCTAGTCTAACCTCATTTTGTAATCAATGAAGATTAATTTAAAAGAGATTTTCAGTCACAGGATGGCTTGGCAAGCTCCAACCTTTAGGCACCTCTTAATATTTATTTGTTTATATTTATTATTATTACACCTTTGTTATTAAATGCTGACTGTGTCTGGCCCACAAAGCCTGCCTCCTGGCTCAGGAGCTGAGTGGAACAGGCCTCAGCATAGAGAAGGAGAACGTGCCCAAAAAAAAGTGTGGGTGGATGGATGTTCATGAGGGTGTGGGGTCTGTGCCATGAGTCTCCTCCAAGTCTGGTTCTGAGTGGGATCCCCAGAGGAGATCTTGAAGAAGTAATGTGTGGAAGAGTTGGAAAGCAAGGTTGTGGTTGATGGCTGTAAGAGAGAAAGGGTGTTCTAAATCTTCTCTTTCCCCTCTCCTGGAGTACTACATGTTTGAGGGCGTGGGAGAAGGGGGCAAAGGAGCTAGAAAAATGATGAACTTGCAGAGTGCAGGACAGAAGAGGGAAGGGAGCCCAGATGGTTCTGTATGAATATCCAGGGAGGTGAGACGCCCTCAATTCATTGCAGACTCTGAGATCACCAGCTTATGACTTGGAATTTTCATCTGTTCCAAGTTCTCCAAGCCTTCAATTAATGTATATGTTGTAAAATTTCACCAAGTGAGCCTCCAGGGCATAAATAAATACATTTTTGTGGTAAGTTGGTCTTCTACCATGCTCTGCTGTCAGTGTTAAAACTGCTGATGGCATTTAGCCTGCAGACCATATTTCATTCAGAGGCATCAGAAGCTGCTTGGCTGCAAACGCAGCCTCTGTCAGCATTATTTATCAAGCATCTAACATATATAGAGTCTCAGACTAGGGAAATACAGAAAAAAAATCTAATACATGATGCACACTTTGGGGACCCTTGTGGTCTAGGTGGAGAGACACAGGAGATGACTGAAGGCCCTTAGGGAGAGCATGGATCCTGCAGAGGCCCAGAATGAAACCAAGAGCAAGTGAGATTAGTCCAGAATAGCTTTCTGGAAGAGAGACTTTTAATGTACAGTTGGGAGAATGGGCAGAGAAGCCCCTAGAGGGCATTTAGCACTTTGCTAGGGTCGCAGGCACTTCACACCCTCAGTGGTAGCACCCTATTGTTTGTTCACAGTTTTGTCTTCTCCCTTAGACTGAGTATCTGGAAGGAAAGGACCTCGTTTTCATCTCTGTATCCCCAGGCAGTGCCTGACACATAGGAGTTGCTGAACAACTGTTTGAGGAAGAGTAAGAGGAAATGAGAGTGAATGTACAGAAGCAGCAGGAACAAGGCTTCTCCGGAGGGGCCGGAGCAAATTAACTTGGTGGGAGTAAAGAACTGGGGTTGTAACACATATGAAATCAAGTGAGAAAATAGCCAGAAAAGACGTTTGGGGGACAATAAGGGAAATTTGAATATGGACTGTTAGATGATGTTGGAATTGTTAATTTTCCAAGTATCATGATTGTTTTATGGTTATGTAGGAGAGGTCCTCATTCTTAGGGGATGCATGGTGACATATTTAGGGTGAAAGGTCATATTTGCAACTTACTTTCAAGATGGTTTAGCAGAAACAATGTATATATTGTTGAGATATATTATTATATATTATATCTTTGAGAGAGATTGTGGCAAATCATTAACAACTGTTGAATACAAGTGGAAGGTATATAGTTAATCATTGTATTCTTTCAGCTTTTCTGTATATGTGAAATATTTTAAAGTAAAATGACAGGGTTGAGGATGATGGGAGGGCACGTGGTGGAAGAAACGAAGTCAGTGGGATAAGGGCCAAGAGTAGACATGGGGCAGTGGGTCTCGGAATCATAGTTTCACATAGTGGACTCCATTTGGTGGCCTGATACTAACTCCTTCCTGACCTCGAGTATTGACTTGGCCCAGTGTAGGAAAGGATGCCCCACCTGGGTCTGTTTTGCTGGGCGGGGCTCGCCTCCCATTAGATTCATGTGCACTCAGAAGGCTGTGCTGTGTCTCCCTCCTCCAGTGTGTAAATATGTCGCTGTGGAGCTAAAGTCAGCTTTTGAGGAAACTGGCAAGACCAAGGAGGTGATCGGCACAGGCTATGGCATCCTCGACCAAAAGGTGTCTGGAGTCAAATACACCAAATCGTAAGTGAACAGGGGCTCGCTGACCTGGCCCACTGTGTTCCTGGAGGCTTTGGCGTTTCCTTCTCCCTTCCTGCTGGGCAAACCCACTGCACGGGAGTCAGCTCTAACAGAGACCCATCTTCGCCTGCTGGTTCCGCCCCACCAACTAATTGTGTGACCTGCGTAAATCCCTTAACTTCTCGGGGCTTCAGATTTCCCATCTGTAAAAGCGAGACTGTTGGACTATATCAGTGATTCCCAGACTCTTGGATTTCTTGAACCAACATAAATTTTAGAAATATTGGTAACATAGGATTACCAACTTTTTATTTTGCCAATTATAAATATTAAAAACAAACCTAAAAAAATCTATCAGCTGTGATCATCCTTTCAAAATGAAATGATATTTTACCATCTTAATTTAATATATTGTGCTTTATCAAAAAAACTAAATACTCCTGGGTGTGGTGGCTCCCACCTGTAATCCCAGCACTATTGAATGCCAACTTGAGGATCACCTGAGGCCAAGAGTTTGAGACCAGCATGGGCAATATATTGAGACCCTGTCACTACAAAAAAAAACTTTAAAAAAACCTAAATACTAGGCAGGAGGATCACTTGAACCAAGGAATTTGAGGTTGCAGTGAGCTATGATCATGTCACTACACTCTAGCCTGGGCAACAGAGCCAGACCCTGTCTCAAAAAAAAATGTAAATACTGAAATCATTTAGCTTTATAAAAAATTCCTTCCCTTAGAGCTGTTAAAATATTGTCTCTCTGGTCTGCATTTCAGAGCCCCCAGACCAGATGCCTTATCTTCCTTCCAGCTCTGACTTACTTCTCGTTGGTGAGACGCGCAGGTGTTGGGGCAGCAGGGCTGGAGGGACAGACCACTAACCCACTGGGTCCAGAAGAGGAACTCAGTTCCTCTCGTGCTGCTGTCTCGGCAGGGACTTACGGTTAATTGAAGTCACTGAGACCATTTGCAAGAGGCTCCTGGACTACAGCCTGCACAAGGAGAGGACTGGCAGCAACCGGTTTGCCAAGGTTGGATTCGTGCTTGTCCTTCATCCCCTCTGCAGGATGCATGCCAGGCCTGCATGTGTGTCTGCTGGTGTGAGTGCGATGTGAAGACCATGCCCTGGGACCTTCCCTCCTTACCTCTTCCCATTCTTTGATTGCCGTTTGCACTCTTCCCCTCCTGAGCGGCCTGACGTTTCAGTGGCAGTAGGCACACTCATGCTGGCCTGAGCCTGTCCATGAGGGTCCTGCCTCAGTCTCAGACACAGGCAGAAATGCTCTGGGATGGCAACCTCCATGGGGACTTGAATGGGGAGAACTCAGCAAGGTCCAGGATGTGCAGAAATGTTGGGGTTTAGGGGAGAAGTCAGAAGACACTTAGGGGCAGTGATTGCCCACTCCCTCGTCTAGGCCCACACGGCACCTAGATGCCTGCCAGAGTGCCTGTGTGACATAATGCACTCACTGTGCGCATGGATGCGTCTCTCTCTGGAGAATAAGCTGCTTACAACAGGGCCATATTTCTTTATCTCTATGTCATCAATGCCTGGCACATGTTAAGATAGTTGCCACCCCTATTTTTCTTCTACCTGAGTTTTCTTCTAGCAAGGGAGATCAGTCATAAACCTCTAGGATACCTAAGGCTATAGTGTCAAGCAGGAGAAATTCATATGAGTTTTGTATTTAATAATAAATCTGTATTTGCTTTAATAAAAAGTATTTAAAATCTTTTTCCATAGCAAAAAAATTGGAAACCACCAAGCTGTCCACCAGTAGAGGAGTGGTTAATTACGTTGATGTGGCCGTTTGCGGGATTAGTATGCAGCTGGAAAACAAAGAATGAGGCCGTTCTTTATGAACTGAATTAAATTGATCTTGAAGGCGGAGTGTGTCCAACCACAGTGAGCGGGGAGAGCCAAGAGAAACTTACTTCCTGGAAAAGGAGTATAAATTCAAAGTGTGCGGTGGCTCATGCTTGTAATCCTAGCACTCTGGGAGGCCAAGGCGGGAAGATTGCTTGAGGTCAGAAGTTCAAGACAAGCCTGAGCAAGACTGAGACCCCATCTCTACTAAAAATAGAAAATATTAGCTGGGGATGGTGGCATGCACCTGCAGTCTCAGCTACTTGGGAGGCTGAGGCAAGAGGATCGCCTGAGCCCAAGAGTTTGAGGTTGCCACTGCACTCTAGCCAGGGTGACAGAGTTGAGACTCTGTCTCAAAAAAAAAAAAAAGATCAAAGGGCCTGAAGGCAACAGCAGGTCTGTGTGAAAGGATGGAGTGTGGGGAGGCAGGTGAGGGTGTGTACGTGCAGGGCTTGTGGGAAACGGGCCTAAAATGGGAGAGGACGCTAAGGTCAAGGATGAGAAGCTTTAGAGGGTCTTGACTTCTCAGAGCCAGGTCCTCAGACACCACTGGGAGAGGAGGGCAGGAGTCAAGAAGTTAGCTCCGCCTCCCATGTCTGGTCGCTTCTTCCAGGGCATGTCAGAGACCTTTGAGACGCTACACAACCTGGTACACAAAGGGGTCAAGGTGGTGATGGACATCCCCTATGAGCTGTGGAACGAGACTTCTGCAGAGGTGGCTGACCTCAAGAAGCAGGTACAGGCCCTTCCGCCCCTGGGGGCTTCTATGCCCAACGGGGAGGGGAGACGAGCGGGGATTGGGTCTGCTCTGAGGAAGGCCACCAAGGGCTGGGTGACTTTAATCAAGTCATTTCACCTCCCTGCCTTCAGTTTCCTTTGGTGAATCACAGCCGCCTGCCTGTCTTGCGGAGGGTCCTGAAGCTTAGCTGAGCTCCTCTAGGAGCAAGTCGGGTGCTGGGGCTTTGCCAACGTGAGGTGTTGTGGTTAACAGTGCGACGTGCTGGTGGAAGAGTTTGAGGAGGTGATCGAGGACTGGTACAGGAACCACCAGGAGGAGGACCTGACAGAATTCCTCTGCGCCAACCACGTGCTGAAGGGAAAGGACACCAGTGAGTCCAAGGGTTTGGGGAAGGCAGGACAAGGATTTTGTTTGTTCTCCGTCCGGCGAGTGGGTCAGAGAGGATGGAGAAGGCAGAGGGCATCAGAGGGCATGGGAGGGTCGTGCCCTCAGGGGCCTGGGTGAGACGAGGTGAGGTAAGAGGCCCTGAGCCCGGTGCAGCATGCCATGCAGATAAGCCAGGGGCTCCAGGGGGCCTGGTGGCCACAGTGAGCAGGGAGGTAGGGATGTTGATGTCAGGCACCAGTTCCAGTTGCTGCTCCCTGTGGCTCCACGATCAGTGCCCCTCACCCAGCAAACCAGTCCTGAGGCACCTGTGTTGAGAGTATCTCTCCTCCTCATGCAGGCTGCCTGGCAGAGCAGTGGTCTGGCAAGAAGGGAGACACAGCTGCCCTCGGAGGGAAGAAATCCAAGAAGAAGAGCAGCAGGGCCAAGGCGTCGAGCAGCAGGAGCAGCAGCAGCAAACAAAGGAAGGAGCTGGGTGGCCTTGAGGAGGACCCCAGCCCTGAGGAGGATGAGGGCATTCAGAAGGCATCCCCACTCACACACGGCCCCCCCGACGAGCTCTGAGCCTAATCCAGTGTCCCCTGTACCGAGACCCTTGACTTTGAAGCTGAAGCATCTGGGGCATGGCTCTAGCAGACAAACATGGCTCTGCCACCTTCAGGTCCTCCTGTCTTGGCTGTGCCCTCTGCTGCCAAGGAAAGACACAAGCTCCTGGAAGAAATCAGAGCAGCCGTGGTCAGCCCATGCCAGCCTTTACCCTCCGCCAAGCATTCCTCTCCCGACGCGGGATTCAGGCAGGCCATGTAGTTTCCGGACTTCAAGGACTCCAGCGTGAACTCAGGACAGGCAGGTGTCAGAACTGGGCACCAGGACTGGAGTCCATGCAGAGCCCATGAGATGGGCATGCCGGGCCTCCACCTGCCCTCACTCCTGCCCTCACTGCCGCCCTCACAGGGAAGCAAGACTGCAGCACCCCATAGCTCCTCCTCCGTGCTCACCCCTCCTGTGGACACCTTGCGCTCTGCCCGGCCCTCCGCAGGGCTCACAGAGTAAAAACCTTCTGGCCTTTTAGTTCCTATTTCTGAGTCCTCTTCAGCCCTCAGAGGTACCTGGGAGACCCTGTTGCTCTTACCTGCCCCTCACCTTCCAGCCTTTGGGGCCGAGGGTGGGGAGGCTGCTCCCATCCTCCCCTTATTGAGGCTGAACCTGCCAACTGTTGGGAACAGCAAGTGTGAGGACGGTCCAGGGTTGTTTTGATGTGAGGCCCAGCACAGTGCGCTGACCCTGGCTCATGCTACTCCCTTGTGTCCTGGGCACCTGGCTGCCCTCCTTTCCTCCCTCTCTCCTGCCTCTCCTCTCTCCCTGAGGCCTCCCATTTGTTGTGTAAAATGTTTACTGGATATCTTCCCCTCCCTGCCACCGCCATCTGGCCCTGCCTGTTGGTCTTGAACCTTGTTCTCTGATGACCACACTTGCTCATTCTGCTCTTCCCGACCATTGTACCTGGGACCCAGAGGGGAGGACATCCCAGTGTCTCCACATCACCTGGCTACACTCTGCTCTTCAGGGCCAGCGGAGGAATAGGGAGACTGGCCTCTAGGGAGAAGGGGTGGGAGGTTCAGCCCCTCCCCAGCTTGTCCTGAGGACAAGGATCAAGGCAGTTGGTAGCAATAGTGATGACAGTTGTACATATTCACAGTACTTTAACCATTACAGCACACTGGTGAGGTGGGTGCTGGTAGCCCCATGTCATAGAAGAGAAAACAGGCCCAAGTCAAGTGATGTGTCCAAGGTCCTACTGGGTTTTTTTCTTTCTTTTCTTTTCTTTCTTTTCTGTCTTGTTAGGATCTTACTCTGTTGCCCAGGCTGGAATGTAGTAGCACAGAAATAGCTCACTGTAACCTCAAACTCCTGGGCTCAAGGGATCCTCCCACTTCAGCCTCCTGAATATTTGGGACTACAGTCACGTGCTGCCACACCTGACTACTTTTTAAATTTTTTGTAGAGACGGGGGTCTCATGTAGCCCAGGCTGGTCTCGAACTCCTGGTGTCAAGTGATCCTCCTGCCTCGGCCTCCCAGAGTGCTGGGATTACAGGCGTGAGCCACCGTGCCCAGCCGTCCTACTGTTAATGAGTGGTATAGCTGGGACTCAGACTCTGGTTTCCAGATTCCAAGTCCATTGTATTTTTACTGTCCACAGCTGCCAGGACCTTCCCCCAACACCTGGCACTGACAGTATAGTTCACATTGAACTGGTTTGGTTTCCTGGTCTTAATCCGTCACCACCACGGAGACTCTTTTACAAGGAAAATAGGAAGCAGCAGGTGCTTCTTGGAAGGAGAGACCGGCAGACAGTCCCGCCAGAGCTTCGCCCTCTTTGAGCACCCACACTGAGACTCCACTCCACACTTCCCGGGACTGGGCCTGATGGGTGGGAGCGGATCTCCTGCTCAGGGCTCCCTGAGTCTAGTGCAGGGGCTCTGGGTCCAAACTCGTGAGAGTGAGGGGCCCCTTCATAGCCTGGGCCCAGCCTCTCTGCTCCCCAGGTTAGGGCAGCCAAGGCCATAGAGAGTGGAGTGAAGCAAAGTGGAAGCTTTTTCTCCTTTGGCTGTTGAGGCTTAGAACAGGTCCTTGGAGGATGCTTTTTTAGTCTAGCCCCCACCTCCTCATTTCCAGGAATGATGTCCCCGCCGTTAAAGGGGCTGACAGGCAGTCCTGGACTTTGTTCTGAGCATGGCTGGGGGGTGGGGGCGGGCAAGGGGTGGGACCCAGGACAGGGATCTGTTTTCAGTCCCCTGGACTCTAGACTCCACAGCACTTCAGTGCCTGGCTTACCTCTGCCCCCAGAGCTTCATTGATTCTTAACGTAGGACGAGGCAAAGACCCAACCCTCACTGGGGTGTTGGCTCAATGGCCCAATCCCAGACCTGAGGGCAGGCAGCGCTGTGACTGCTTTGCCCTTTGACCTGTGGCAGCTGCACGATGAGCCCACTGCCTGCCTCCCGAGGGCCAGGCTCGGTGCACACTCACTAGCTCTCCACGCAGCCCACCCCAGTGGGCAGCTTCTCCTGGCCCGGCCTAGGAAAGGCAGAATGCTGGATCTGTCTTCCTAGGACTTTATTTTTCTCTCCCCACCACACATACAAGCCTTCTTGAATTTGGGGGTTGCCTCCGACTTTCCCATACCCCTTCCCATCCATAAGGTAAGGGGACTGTCTGAGCTCAAGTTAGCCTGATTTAACTCCCCCCATCAGAAACTTTTTTTTTTTTTTTTGAGACAGAGTCTCACTCTGTTGCCCGGGCTAGAGTGAGTGCCATGGCGTTAGCCTAGCTCACAGCAACCTCACACTCCTGGGCTCAAGCAATCCTACTGCCTCAGCCTCCCGAGTAGCTGGGACTACAGGCATGTGCCACCATGCTCGGTTAATTTTTTCTATATATTTTTTAGTTGTCCAGATAATTTCTTTCTATTTTTTTTAGTAGAGACGGGGTCTCGCTCTTGCTCAGGCTGGTCTCGAACTCCTGAGCTCAAACAATCTGCCCGCCTGGGCCTCCCAGAGAGCTAGGATTACAGGCATGAGCCACCGCGCCCGGCCCAGAAACCTTTTTAGAACAAGATTTCCTAAACTCACCTGGACATGAG
>CAUYSK010080467.1:0-10642 GCA_963575035.1 Avahi laniger | reverse complement strand
GCAACGAAACCGTATGGCCTGCAAAGCCTAAAATATTTGGTATATTCCAGAGACATAGGTGAAAGTATATAGTACATGCCCTCAGGGGGCCAACAGTGTAGTGGGGTGCTAAGCACATGGACAAGAAATTAAAACACAGCTCCATGCTCTCATGCATTGTGCTGGGGTTGCAGAACAGAATAAGCAATTTAGAAAACTGTTTCTTCATATCTACTGGAGCAAAACATATTTAGGTACTATAATCCAGCTCTTCCATTTCTGAGTTTATACCCAACAGAAATGAGTGCTTATGTTTTCTAAAAGGCATGTATAGAAGGGTTCCTAGAAACTTTATTCATAGTAGTCCCCAAATGAAAACAAACTTAAATGTCCATCGACATTTGAATAGATAAATAAATCGTAGTGTATTCATACAGTGGAATGCTATATAGCAACGAAGACCAACAAACAACCACTATACAGAAGTACATGGATGCATTTCACAGACATAGTGTTGAATGAAGAAATCAGCCGAGAAAGAATACATACAGCATGAGGTTGTAGATATGAAGTTCAAAAACAGGCAAAACTGATTTATTCAGATAGAGGCCAGAAGACTGATTCATTATCTAATAAATAGGGACACATGGCAGACATCTGGGAGTCTAGAAATCTATGTCTTGATTTGGGGGTAGACACATGAATGTATACATAAGTAAAATATTCATGGATCTCTATACTTAAGATTTCTTCACTTTATGTCAATTGTGCCTTAATTAATACACAAAAATGAAAATACATATCCACTACTATGGAAGCTTGTGCTAAGTTCTATGACAATACAAGAAAATAGGACTAAATGCTTGGAGGAGGCAGGACTGCTTCACATTGGAGTCAAATTTTGGGCTGAAGGAATTATGTTTCCTCAGGGCAGATCAGAGTGAAAAGAATGTTCTTGGAGAATAAAGAGCATATGAGAAGTCTGAAAAATGAAATTTATTTAGGGAACTCTAGAAGGGGAGCAGTGCTCTTCAGAAACTCCAACATATTTCTATCCCTCTATGCTTCCTCCATTCCTCCTGACTCCTATTGAACTTTCATTGTGCTTGTTTGTGTTTTGTTTTCATTTCATTCAGCTACTGCATTTTTTAATTCAAAAATTTCTATTTGGTTCATTCTTTATAATTTTATGTAAATACAATATATTCTAAATCTCTCCTTTCCACAGTATACAATCCAGCGGTTTTCAGTGTATTCACAAGGTTGTGCCACCACCATCACCAATGTGGAATACTTTCATCACCTCAAAAACAAACTTGGAACACGTGAGCAGTCACTACCAAGTCTCTGCTCCTGCAGTCCTTTAGTAACCACTAAACTTTCTGCCTCTACAGATTTTTCTATATTAGACATTGCATATAAAATGAATGCTACAGTGTGTGCCTTATTGTGTGTGGCTTCTTTCACTTAGCATAATAGTTTCAAGGCTCATCCATGTCATCGAATGGTGAATAATATTTCATTTCATAGATGCACTACATTTCATTTAGCAATTCATCAATTGATGGACATTGGGTTGTTTCTTCTTCTATAATAAAATGCTGCTATGAACATTGGGGTACCAGTTTCTGTATGAGAATATGTTTTTAATTTTCTTGGGTATGTACCTAGGAATGTAATTGCTGGATGATATGGTAACTGTAGGTTTCAGTTTTTGAGGAACTGCACAACTGCTTCCACGGTGGCTGCAACATTTACATTTCCGCTGTCAACGTATGAGGGTTCTGATTTCTCAACATCCTCAAGATTCACTATTATCTGTCTTTCTGATTATATCCATCCTGTGGAAGTAAAGTAAGATCTCACTGTGATTTCGATTTCCATTTCCTTAATAGCTGATGGTGTTGAGCAGCATTTGATTTGCTTACTGGTCACTGTATTAGTATGTCTTCTTTTGAGAAATATCTACTCAGATCCTTTGCCCATTTCTTTTTGATTATACTATTTGTCTCTTCATTGTTGAATTTTTAAAGTTCTTTATATATTCTCAAAACTAGATATTTATCAGATGCATGATTTACAAATCTTTCTTCCATTCTCTACATTGTCTGTTCACTCTCTCAATTGTGCATAAAAGTTTTTAATTTTGATAAATTTAAATTTCTTTATTTTTTTTTCTTTTGTTGCTATATTTTTGTCCTTTTGGTGTCTATATCAGAAGCCATTGTCTAACCTAAGGTCACAAAGATTTACTATTATGTTTTCTTGTAAGAGTTTTATTTTTTGAAATTTTTATTTATTTACATATGTATGTATTTATTTATTTAAATACATTTAGGGGGTACAAGTGGTTTTTGTTACATGGATGAATTGGGCAATGGTGAAGTCAGGTCTTTTAGTGTACCTCTCGCCACAATAGTGTTACATCATACCTGCTAGGTAATTTTTCATCCATCACCCCCCTCTCACCCTCCCCTTTTCTCATTTCCAATGTCCATATACCACTATAACCATATATACCCATCATTTATCTACCACTTATAAGTGAGAACATGTATCAGTTTTTCCATTCCTGAGATACTTCACTTAGGGTAATGGTCTCCAGTTTCATCCAAGTTGCTGCAAAAGACATTATTTCATTCTTTTTTATTGCTGAGTGATATCCTATGGTGTTTGTATGTGTATATGTATGTGTGTATTTATGTATATGTGTGTATATATTAATATATATGCATGTCTCATACACACATACCACATTTTCTTTATCCATTTATTAGTTGATGCACACTTAGGTTGATTTCATATCTTTGCAATTGTGAATTGTGATGCAATAAACATTCAAGTGCAGGTGTCTTATGATAATTTCTTTTCCTTTGGGTAGATCCCCAGTAGTGAGATTGCTGGATTGAATGATAGATCTACTTTTAGTTCTTTGACAAATCTTCATACTGTTTTCTGTAGAGGTTGTACTAATTTACATTCCCACCAACAATGTATAAGTGTTCCCTTTTCACCACATTCATGCCAACATCCATTGTTTTTTGACTTTTTAATAATGGCCATTCTGACAGTGGTATGTCGCTGTGATATGTCAATGACAGTGGTATCTCACTGTGGTTTTAATTTGCATTTTCCTGGGTGCTTAGTGATGTTGAGGATTTTTTCATGTTTCTTGGCCATTTGTATATCTTCTAAGAGTTTTATAGTTATAGCTCTTACTTTTAATCCTTTTTTCTATTTTTAGTTAATTTTTGTATGTGGCATGAAGTAATGAGTGGTCAAAGTTCATACTTTTGCATGTGGGTATCCTATTGTCTCAACACTATTTACTGAAAAGACTATTATTTCCCAATTGAATTGTCTTGAAAGGCTTGCCAAAATTCAATTGACCAACAATGTATGAGTTTATTTCTGAACTGCTAATTTTATTCCATGGAGACATATATATATATATGTGTGTGTGTATATATATGTGTATATATATATATACACACACACACATATATACACACACTCATCTATATATCTAGATATAGATAGATATCTAGATATATCTATCTATAGATAGATGTCTAGATATAGATATAGATATATACAGCACCATATGCCAATACTACCCAGTCTTGATTACTGTAGCTTTGTAACATGTGTTGAAAATGGGCTGTGTGCCTTCCAATTTTTGTCTTCTTTTACTAGATTGTTTTGGCTATTCTGAAACCCTTGAATATCTGTATTACTTTTAGGATCAGCTCGTCAATTTCTGTAATAAAGCCAGCTGAGGCTTTTGATAGATTTGCATTTATTTGTAGATCTATTTGGGCTTAATCATTTAATATTAAGTCTTTCAACTCATGAACATGGGATATATTCTCATTTATGTAGATCTTCTTTAATTTCCTTCAATAATCTTTCTCTAGGAATCAGTGTACAAATATTGTACTTCTGTTGTTTAAGTGTTTCTGTCACTCCTTTTGGTGACATTGCAAATTGGAATCATTTTATTAATTTCATTTTCAACTTGATCATTGCTACTGTATAGAAATACAACTGATGTTTGGATTCACTTTGTCCTCAATACACATTATTGCTTTTTGTTGTTGTCTTAGAATTGGATAGGAGAAAAGAATACAAACAAAAATTCATGTATAATGTCTTCTATATTTCCCTATGTAGTCTGTATTTCTTCATACAGATCCAAATTACTGAGTAGTGTCCTTTCATGTTAGTCTGTAGGGAATCCTTTAGTATTTCTTGTTATGTCAGATCTCCTAGCAGCAAGTCTCTCCATTTTTGTTCATCCAGGAATGTCTTAACTTATCTTTTATTTTGGTGATGTTTATCACTTGACAATTTTCTGAGAATGAGGCTTCAAAAGAGCTACAGCCCCTTTTACTCCTCTCATTTTGCTTACCTCACTGACCGCCAGGAAGTGGTTTTCACTGTGAATCTGGTCAGTTCTTTTTCTTTTTTTTAATTATTTCATCATATTATGGGAGTACAAATGTTTAGGTTACATTTATTGCCTTTTCCCCACCTGACTCAGAGCTTCTGGCATGTCCATCCCCCGCACCCATTAGATGTGAATATACCCATCCCCTGCTCCCTGCTCCCATCTGCCTGACACCCCATGAATGTTACTACTATATGTGTATGTAAGTGTTGACTAATTAATACCAGTTTGATGGTGAGTACACATGGTGCTTGTTTTTACATTCTTGTGATACTTCACTTAGTAAAATGGGCTCCAGCTCCATCCAGGATAACACAAGAGGTGCTAGATCACCACTGTTTTTTTGTGACTGAGTAGAACTCCATCATATACATATACCACATTTTATTAATCCATTCATGCATTGATGGGCACTTGGGTTGTTTCCACATCTTTGCAACTGTGAATTGTGCTGCTATATAAGTGCAGATATAAGTATATAAGTGCAGATATCTTTTTTATAGAATGTCTTTTTTTCCTTTGGGTAGATACTCAGTAATGAGATTGCTGGATCAAATGGTAGTTCTATGTTTAACTCTTTGAAGTATCTCCATATTACTTTCCACAGAGGTTGCACTAGTTTGCAGTCCCACCAGCAGTGTATGAGTGTTCCTATCTCTCCACATCCACACCAACATTTATTGTTTTGGAACTTTTTGGTAAAAGCCATTCTCACTGGAGTAAGTGATATCTCATTGTGCTTTTGGTTTGCATTTCCCTGATTATTAGAGATGTTAAATATTTTTCCATATTTTTTGGCCATTAATCTGCTTTCTTTTGAAAAGTTTCTGTTCATGTCCTTTGCTCACTTTTTAATGGGGTTGTTTGATTTTTTCTTACTCATTTTCCTGAGTTCTATATAGATTCTAGTTATCAGCCCTTTATCGGATGTGTATCATATGAGTATTTTCTCCCATTCTGTAGTTTGCCTGTTTGCTCTTGTGATAGTTTCCTTGGCTGTGCAGAAGCTTTTTAATTTGATCAGGTCCCATTTATATATTTTTGTTGTTGCCGTGATTGCCTCTGTGGTCTTTTTCATAAATTTTCTCCCTAGGCTGATATCTATAAAAGTTTTTCCAAAATTTTCTTCTAGAATTCTTATAGTTTCATGTCTTAGGTTTAAGTCTGTTATCCACTGTCAGTTGATTTTTGTGAGAGGTGAGAGGTACAGATCCTGTTTCAGTTTACTTCTTAATAGTCAGAATTGGATCATATACCTACTCTGAATGCTTAGATTTGTGGTTCACAGATTAGACAATAATACTAAGGGACATTTGAGTTGTCACAATGACTGGGTGACTCTACTGTTATTTAGCAGAGAATGTCTAGGCTTCTAAATATCCAACAATGCATGGACAGCCCCACATAATGGAGAATGCTACCACTTGAAATGTCTTATTAGAGACCCTTTTTGAGAAACACTGCCCTTAGCCAAGTCTGGCATTCTCTGGTCAAGGAGTGATTTCAGCTTCCCCTTAGGCACATAAGTGCAGGATGGATACCTGAACAAAATCAAAACAAAATTAAAGAAGGTGGCAGCGGATTCTACATAGGCAACCAATAGTGTTCATTACATTGTATTATCTCCAATTAAGAGAAATGTCATTTATTCACTTATTATTTTATTGAATTATATCACATTGAAAAAAACTCCTACAGGCTCAGAAGACCAATTAAGAGGCTGTAGTAATAATCAGGGTTTGAAATTACATGAATATGAACCAAAGCAAAAGCAGAGAAGGTGGAGAGAAATGAATGGATTCCAGAGCTATATTGGAGGGCAATCAGTAAGTCTTGGAAAGTGACCAGATTTAAGAGTTCAGGATGATTTCTTGGTTTATGGAAACCTGAATTTTATCCACTGCACCCCAGTCACTACCTCAGAGCCACTGAAAAATGGCATTCAGTTTACTATCTTCCTTTCCACTAACATGAAGTCATCTCCCTGATGACATCAATAACCTCAGAGATAGTATATTCAAGGCTGTAGCCTTTTCATTTTTCACTTCCTCACCTCCAATTTTCTTGTCTTTCATGATATCTCTGCTACCCATTGCCATGTTTATATCTTATTACTAATGACTGTACCACTTCCAAAATCAAAATTCCAAATTTTCCTATATTTCCGTCTCACTAACTTCTAACTATCTTTTAACTCTACCAATCACAGCTTCTAATCTAGTTATGCAACACTTTTTTACTATCCATTACCTCCCTATGTCTTCAATTTTCTCCTTACCTGAATAAGATTTGATGGGCCATCACTAAGATTATACCTTTGCATACAACTTTAGCTCTTCATCTTGCATCTTCTTGGCAGCCATGGTTAAATCCAAATATTTGCAAGTTCTTTGACTGAAACAGTGACCAAAAAACAGTATTGTTTTGCTTCTGTGTTTATTACTAATTCCAATTACTCTAAGGTGTCAAAATGGTTAATAACATTGTATCTCAATTGTTTCCCAATTGAACAATTCAATAAATGAGGGTTCCATCCACTGAGGTAGTATGCGCAGAAGAAAGAGCATACAGTGGATAAAGAATCCACATTTCAACATGTGGACTTTCGTATGTCTTTGGGACATCCTGTGGGAATATCACGTAGAGAGCTGTATATTAAAGTTGGGTATAGCAGAGAGAGAGAAAGGGAGAGAGAGGGAGGGAGGGAGGATCTGTAACGAATCATTTGCCAAGTCATTATGTAGACCTTCTGTAGACCTTGCATGGAAGCCATGTGAGTGGATGAGATCGCCCAGAGACGTGACAGACTCGGAGGAAGCTTTCCTTGTTTATACAGTATGTTAACAAGTGATATGTGCTATGGCACAAAAAAAGGTAGAACAGAAAAGGGGGATGGAAAATGTGGAACAGAGTGGGGTGAAACAGACTGCATTATAAAAGATTAGGACAAGATAGATAGCATCCAGAAAATGAGATTTAAGCAAAGTCTTGAAGAGAGAAAGTGAGGGAGTTATCTAAGCGGATATTTGGTGGGAGAATGTTTCAAGTGGAGGGATCAGTTAAGCAAAGGCACCAAAGTTAAAGTCTCCTCGGTGTATTTGCTGAACAGCAAGAAAGGTGGTGTGGCTTCGAAAAAGGAAGCAATGAAAGGAAAAGCTACAGGAGAAGAAGTTGCAAAATGGGGAGAAAGGAAAAGGTAGTTTGGGAAATTATGCAGTTTGAGTAGGGATGTGAAAAGATCTGACTTACATTTTAAAAGGATCTCTATAGCTACTGTGTTGAGAATAAGTTTTGGGGCAGCAAGAGGCAAAACAGGTAAGTAGTTGGGAAACTACTGCAAAAATTCTGGAGAGAGATGATGATGTGGGGTAAGGCCAGGTGGTATCTGTGAAGGTGGTGAGAATTATTGAGATTATAAGTATATTTTGGAGATAGAGCCAATAGGTCTTTAAAATATTGGACATAGAGTATGAGAGAGAGGAGTCAACTATAACACTAACCTTTGGCCTCTAACCTTTTGTCCTGAACAAATGGAAAGATAGAGTTGTCATCAAATGAAATGGGGGAAGCTGAATCAGTTTTCTTTTTTTAATTTCAGAATATTACAGGGGTACAAGTAATATTTTGGTTACATGGATTGCTTTTATATGGCTTGAGACAAAGTTATAAGTGTGCCCAAAGAAAAAAAGTCATTTTATCAAAAAGACAAGTGCTGCACTCAAATGTTTACTGTGGCACAATTCACAATCGTAAAGATGTGGAAACAACCCAAGTAACCATCAATGCATGAGTGGATTAATAAAATGTGATATATGTATACCATGGCATACTACTCAGCCATGAATCAATTTTAGTGGAAAAATCAATTCAATTTTGTTTAGATGACTCTTAGACATCCAAAGAGTTATGCTGATTATTTAATTATGTGCTGAATCTATGATATAGAGGTTGCTGGTATACAGATGGTTTTTAAGGTCACAGAGATGGTTTTTGTCTCATGGCTGCAGGAAATACTCAAACCAGCCTCATTATGAGTTGGCAGACCTCAAGTGCACTGTACAGCTTGTTGCCTCTTCCCAAGTAGGAAATAAAGAATACAGAACTGGCAGGGTGCTGAGTGTAGAAAATTAATTTTATCCTTAATTAATGCCAAATTCCTACTTTGGGGGGACATTGCAGAAAATTCAGCTTGAACCCCAAACTCAGAATAACATAAATCAAAATGAGATGTGCTCAAGCAGCTCCTTAACAGCATGGAGGAATGATAATGATGAAAATAATAACATTGAGAGAATTATTGTAGAAATGGTATCAAGGAGTTATTGAGAGTGTACTACATTTGAAACATTGTCACAAGCACTTCGTATGCATCAACTCACTGAATCCTTGCAACAACTCTTTAAGGAAAGTACTATTATTATTCCCATTTTACAGATGGAGGAAATGAGGCCCCAGAGAGGAGAAGAAAGTTGCCTGCTCCAGGTTTTGACTCTGCTATGAACTGTGTGATGTTAAGGAAGTCATGTCTCTCTTTGGGTCCCAGTTTCATAAAATTATACCATGAGTTAAGCTGACAAGATGACCTTTAAATACCCTCCATTTATGTTGCCTATATATGTTTCATTCTCTCAAGCCTCAATCTAGATGTCCTAATATCATCTCCTGTAATCTTCATTATAATTGTATACTGGCATAATATCAACATTAGCAAAAACTGAATAAAGGTTTATTATTAATATAAGCCAAAATCTGTGTAAAGTACTTAAATTTTATTTTATTTACTCTTCACAATCAATGAATAGAATACAGTGGAAATAGTGCTGCCAATTCTGGGCCTACCCCTTAACTGGTCTAAAAGCTTCCACTTTCTCCTTTTTGGAATGCTTCCTCTTGGGATGTTCCTTTTAGGAACTCAGATGCCACACAGTGAGGTAGTCCAAGCAGCCATGTGGAGGACAACCAGGGACCCCCAGACCCCACCTCTGCATCTGCAGTCTAGCTTCCAAATGACCCGAAACTTTCTAGCACCCAAGCTGATACTACCACATGCAGCAAAAATTTGGGGTACTTTGTTTCACAATAATCAATAACTGAAATAGTTCCTACTAATATGTCCATTTTACAGATATAGAAACTGGACCTTGAAGCTTAAGAGAGTTTAAGTAATTGTAGATCACATACCAAAGAAATGATAGAATAAATATCTGAAGAGAGTTCTGTCAAATTCCAGAGTCTGTACTCAAAAACACAATACCAAACCACCTCTCACCTTAATGCCAAATTATCAGTCGTATCTTTCTGCAGCATTTGAATTTGAACAGTATTTTCTCTTATGAAGAGAGCTGCTAAGATTGCATGGGCATTACAAAAATCTGTTCACTTAGATTAATTCTAAAATTCCAGACATATTTGACAAATAATGTGCACTAAAGATACTCTGAGATACTTCACATGGATTACAAATGAAGAGCTAGAAACCTGGAGAAATTCTTCTCTCACTGGGGTTCTTTAATTTCCTAAAGCCTGAGGCAGTTACATTCAGCTTTTAAATTCTCTTGTCCATCTTGCCAGCAATGCCTTAGACACCTGTGTATTAAATTACTGCAATATTGCTTTCAATGTGCACTTAGCATTTCCAAATTTTTATCATTTAGGAAAAGGTGCCAATACATCATGACTAAGTTCCAAGCAGATGGTACCAAATTCTATTTACCCGATACTTCTTTTTTTATGAAGCTAAAGTAAAATACATTCAGCAAATGCAGCCATAATAAAAGGAAGAAAATAAAGCAAATGATCTGACACAGCAAAAATGAAGATCCTAAGTACTTTTCAGTGAAACAAGCTGAGACAGTGATTTAGAGAGGCCAGCATAGCCTGTTCCTTCTTGCTGCACCCCATACCAACCCCACAGTAAGTACCCAGTGGATATCAAAATATTGTTTGAATGAAGATTGAATGGCATTTTTCTGTAGATGATTGCTAAAGATTAGGGTGAATGGAAAATGTGCTGTGGAGTGTGATGTGAGGGTGGGGAAATATTAATATATACATAGCCAAATGTAAATACATCACAATTCTTACATGAAATCAAAGTTACTGTAGTAGAATTGTATGTCTATTTAACGTGTTACACCTATGGTATCCCTAGCTTTCTTTTAACTTAAAGGTAAATAGTCTGATTGTTGTTTCTATATTAGATAGTAATAACAA
>CAUYSK010080466.1:0-23355 GCA_963575035.1 Avahi laniger | reverse complement strand
TCTCGTCCTTAAGGTATTTTATTTTAAAAGCACCTTGAGCGGGCCGGGCGCGGTGGCTCATGCCTCTAATTCTAGCACTCTGGGAGGCCAAGGTGGGAGGATTGTTTGAGCTCAGGAGTTCGAGACTAGTCTGAGCAAGACCGAGACCCTGTCTCTACCAAAAATAGAAAGAAATTAATTGGACAGCTAAAAATATATAGAAAAAATTAGCCGGGCATGGTAGCGCATCCCTGTAGTCCCGGCTACTTGAGAGGCTGAAGCAGTAGGATTGCTTAAGCCCAGGAGTCTGAGGTTGCTGTGAGTTAGGCTGACGCGATGGCACTCACTCTAGCCAGGGCAAACAAAGTGAGACGCTGTCTCAAAAAAAAAAAAAAAAAATTGACTATTTAAAGCAAAAATAATAACAATGAATTGTTAGGTTTATAGTATATGTAAAAATAAAATATATGACAATAATAACACAAAGGTGGGGAAATAGAAGCATTCTGTTGTAAGAGTCTTAAACTATACATGACTTGAAGGTAGGCAGTAATAAGCTTAAATGTATATTGTAAACCCTGGAGTAACCACTGAAATAATAAAATAAAGTGCTATATAGTTAACAAGACAATAGCAGAGGAAAAAATGTGGAATTTAAATAAAAACTAAATTAACCCAAAAGAAACCAGGGAAAAACAGAAAAAAAACATAAGAAAGACCAGATAGGACAAATAGAAAAGAAATAGGAATATGTTGAATTTAAACCCAAATATATTGATAATTACATTAAATATAATATTTTAAACACCGAATTAAAGGAAAGAGACTATGAGATTAGATAAAAAAGCAAAACCCAACTATATGTCTCTATAAGACATAAACATTAAGACATAGATAAAAGTGGATAGAAAAAGATACACTATGAAAACACTGATCAAAAGGAAGCCGGAGTGGCTATATTAATATTGTATAAAGTAAGTTTTAGAGCAAGACATTATACCATGGATAAAGAAGGTAATTTCATAATGAACAAGGGGTCAGCTCATCAAGAGGGCATAACAATACTAAATGTTTATATATCTAACAACAGAGCTACATTGTACGTGAAGAATATAATACCATTATGTGTTGCTTAATGACAGGAATACATTCTAATAAACGCATTATTAGGTTATTTAATTGTGCAAACATGAAAGAATGCACTTACACAAACCTAGATGGTATAACCTACTACACTTCTAGGCTATATGGTATATAGCCTATTGTTCCTAGGCCACAAACCTGTACAGCATGTTACTGTACTGAATACTGTAGGCAAGTGGAACACAATAGTAAGTATTTGTGTAACATATCTAAACATAGATATCTTCACAGTAAAAAGACAGTATTAAAAGATTTTTTAAGAAGGTACACCTATATAGGGTACTTACCATGAATGGAACTTGCAGGACTAGAAACTACTCTGGATGAATCAGTGAGTGACTGTCAACTGGATATGAAGGCCTACGACATTATTGTAGACTTTATAAACACTGTACACTTAGGCTATGCTAGATTTATATTTTAAAAAGTAATTGCACTACAATGTTACCACAGCTATGATGTCACCAGGTGACAGGAATTTTTTAGCTCCATTATAATCTTATGGGGTCACCATCATATATGCAGTCCATCCTTGAATAAAATGTTGCTATGCAGTGAATAACTGTATATATGAAACAAAACTGATATTTCTGAGGGTTAAAATAGACAAATTTACAATTATAGTAGGAGAGTTCAACAGGTCTCTTTCATTATTTGAGAGAACAAGTATATAGAAAATCAGTAAAAATATAGAGGACATAAACAACTTCACCAAAATTTTGACCTAATTGACATTTATAAAACAGTACCCAACGACAACAGAATACATATCTTTTAAAATGTACATAGAAAAATTACCAAGACAGACCATATTCTGGGACAGAAAATAAGATTCATAAATTTAAAAATGTTGAAATAATAAAAAGTATGCTCTCTGACCAGTAAGATAACACATTAGAAAGCAATAAGAGACAGTGATACGGAAAATCTAAAATTATTTGCAAATCAATCAACATATTTTGAAATAATCCATAGGTCAATGAAGAATTCACAAGAGAAATTGAAAAATATTTTGAGATTAATGAAAACCAAAATACAACATAACAAAAGTTGTGGGATGCAACATAGTGTTTAAAGGTAAATTTAAAGCATTAGCTGCTTAAATTAGGTAAGGACAAATATTTCAAATAGACAACCTAAGTAGCTACAATAAGAAACTAGAAAAAGAAGAATAAATGAAGTCCCACATAAACAATAAAAAAGAAAAATTATATCAGAAATCAATGATATAGAAAGCAGTAAAACAACAGAGAAAATCAATGAAAACAAAAACTAGTTGTTAAAAATTACTACTAAAGCTGATAAAACTTTATAAAACCCCAGGTGTTGGTAAACTATGGCCATAGAACAACTACTCTGTCACCTGGTTTTGTATACTCTGCAGCCACAATTAGTTTTTACATTTCTAAATGATGTTGAAGCAAAAGCAGGAGACGAAAAAGAAATAAAAGACAAAGACTGTCTATGGGCCACAAAGCCTAAAATAGTTATTATCTGACACCTTACAGAAAAAAGTTTGCCAACATCTTATCTAGCTAGATTAGGAAAAAGAGAGAAGACACAAATTACCAATGTCAGGAATGAAAGGGAGGATATCACTACAGATCCTACAGACATTAAATATATTATTACATTATGAATATTTTGTGCCAACAAATTCAACAATTTAGAATAAATAAAAAATTCATTACAACACAAAAACTATTATAGGGGACTTAAATAAAAAATAAATCATTTGAATAGTCCTATATCTACTAAGGACATTGAATTTGTAACTAAAAGATCTCCCCATGAGATAATTTTATGCCCAGCTTCAATAGTTAATTCAACTAAATATTTAAGAGGGAAATAATACTAATTCTTCCATAAAATAGAACAGGATAGTGTCCCTTCCAACTCAACTATAAAGCCAGTACTACTCTGATACTAATAACAGACAAAATATTAGTATAAGAAAAGGAAACCACAGAATATTAAGATAATGCATCATGATCAGGTGTTCCCAAGAACTCTAGGTTAGTTTGAGACTCGAATTGTGTAAATTCATCATATTAACATACTATATATAATAAAGGATATACTGTATAGCCATCTCAATAGATGCCAACTAAAAAACTAAGAAATTTTAAATTCACTTTTGATAGAAATTTTTAGTAATTTAGGAATAAAAGAGAACTTCCTCAACCTAATAAGGGACATCTACAAAAAATATGAAGCTAATAGTGTGTGAATAGACGTACAGATTGCTGGAATTGAATATAGAGCCCATAAACATCCATACATGTATCAACTGATTTTCAAGAAGGTGTCTAAAAAATTCAATTAGAAAAGAGTAGTCTTTCCAACAAATGCAGAAAAATGGACAATCATGTTCAAAATTATGAATCCAACACTTCTTTCATATCATCTATAAAAGTTAATCATAAATGTATCCTAGACCAACATGTAAACACTAAAACTATAAAACCTCTGGAAGAAAATATAGAAGAAAATTATTGACACCTTGGATTAGTGAAAGATTTCTTAATTATGACACCAAAAGCATTAGAAATAAAAGAAAAAAACATGAATCAATTGAATGTCTTCAAAATTAAATATGTCTCCTCTTCAAAAAACATTTTTAAGGAATCAAAGCGTTGGTGGTATAGTGGTTAGCATAGCTGCTTTCCAAAGTACATTTTTAAGGAAAGGCAAGTCACAGGCTAGGAGAAAATATTTGCAAACACATATCTGAAATAAATTTACTATCCAGAATATATAAAGAACACTTGTAACTCACTAATAAGACAAACAGCTTGATTGTAATATGGGCAAAAATTTAAATATATACTTTATCAAAGAAGATATATTATGACAAATAAGCACATGAAAAAATACTAAACATAATTAGTTACTATGGCAATGTAGATTAAAATTACAATGAGATTATCTACGTACTTATTAGAATACCAAAAATTTAAAAGATTGACAATAGCAAGTAGGTCAGAATGTGGAACAAGAACTCCCATACTTGGTACTTGAGAATGTAAAATAAAAAAATCATCTTGGAGAATAGTTAAAGTTTCTTATAATGTTAAACACATACTCACTTTATGACCCAGAAAGTCTACTCTAGGTATTTACCCAAGATAAATAAAAATATATGTTCCTAAAAAGACTTGTACTCAAATCTCATGGAAGGCAATAACAATTGAAATCTCCATTAATTGGTTAATGGATAAATAATAGCAGCAAAATAGAATGAAATACTGAAACATAAAACAACATAAATGAATCTCAAAAGCTATTATGCTAAATAAAAGAAGCCAGACACAGAAGACTACATACTATATGATTCCATTTATATAACATCCTAGAAAAAGCAAACCAGTGACAAAATGTATCAAAGTGACAAAAAGCAGATCAGTGGTTTCCAGGAGCTAGGGCTGGGGGAAGGACAATGAGTGTAAAAGGCTGGGAGGAAACGGTCTTGGGGTGACGACAATGTTCTGTAACCTGATTGCAATGGTGGTCATGTGATTTATACATTTGTCAAAACTTATTGAAACGTATATTTAAATTAGATCAATTTTCTTGTATCTAATGTATATATAATAAAAAAAGATACTAAATAAGATATTATAATAAAACAAAACTATGAAAAAGCATGTTAGTGTTTCTCGGTTACCTCAAAAATGTTGTAAAGCAGGAAAACCATGATCTGATCCTAAGATTCTATCTTTTGATTCACAAATGAAGCCACATATTTTGTTCGCTTTGTTAGAATAAAATATGGAGTCAAATACATATCCTGGGGAACAGAACATAGTTAACAAGCTACTCACATTATGTATGTCCACTTCATAGGAAAGAAAATATGAGGGAACTTCAAAAAGTTCGTGGAAAAAGGGAATTAAATGATAAAAATAAAAAATATAGAGAAGAAGAGGGGGAGCGAGTAAAAAAAATAAAAAAATAAAAATAAATAAAAAAAATATAAACTTAATTTCCCAACATAAACAAAGAAACAAAAAGAAGCAGCAGCCAAATCAGGACTGTGAGGTTGATACCTAATGATTTCCCATTGAAACTCTTGCAAAATTGCCCTTGTTTAATGAGAGGAATGAGCAGGAACATTATCATGGTGTAGGACTCTATTGTGAAGTTTTCCCAGGTGTTTTTCTGCTAAAGTTTTGGCTAACTCTCTCAAAACATTCTCATGATAAGCAGATGTTATCATTTTTTGGCCCTCTAGAAAGTCAACAAGCAAAATGCCTTCAGCATCTAAAAAAACTGTTGCCATGACCTTTGCTTTGACTGGTCCACTTCTGCTTTGACTGGACCACTTCCACCTTGTGGTAGCCATTAGCTTGATTACGCTTTTCTTCAGGATTGTACTGGTAAAGCTATGTTTCATCTCCTGTTACAATTCTTTAAAAAAGAAAAATGCTCTAGGATCCTGATCCCACTTGTTTAAAATTTCCATTGAAAGCTCTGCTCTTGCCTGCAGCTGATCTGGGAGCAACGATTTGGGCACCCATCAGGTAGAAAGTTTTCTCAACTTTAATTTTTCAGTCAGAATTGTGCAAATTGAACCAATTGAGATGTCTATGGTGTTGGCTATTGTTTGTGCTGTTAATCATCAGTCCTCTTCAATTAGGGACCTAACAAGATGAATTTTTTTCTTCATAAATTGATGTGGATGGTCGGCCTCTGCAGGCTTCATCTTCAACATGGTTTCGTCACTTCTTAAAACAAGTTATCCATTTGTAAACTGCTTTTTGTTTGGGGCATTGCCCCCATAAACTTTTCGTGAAGAATCAATGATTTCACCATTCTTCCACACAAGCTTTACCACAAATTTGATGTTTGTTCTTGCTTCAGTTTTAGCAGAATTCATATTGCTCTGATAGGGGCTTTTTTTCAAACTGATGTCTCATCCTTTTAAGTGCCTCAAACTAGATTCTGTTCAGACATGTTGTAACAAGTTAGTATGAGTTTATTTTGGTGCAAAAAATTTGAAATACATGCATAGTTTTTTCATAATATGTATTTTCCGTGAACTTTTTGAAGTCCTCTTGCAGACTCAGAAAGATTTGGTAACTTTCACAGGCAACCCCAGCTGTAAGTAACAGAGATTTCTATCTAGTCCAAGATTTCCTGACACCCAAGCTTATGCTCTTTCCTCCTTATTATGGGGCTTTCATATGTCCAAGATGTCCAAAATGAAGATGAGGCAATAATAAACCTTAAAACTGAATTTTCTTCTTTTGAGGCCTTAGGTGAGGGAATAAATATTTTAAGCAGACATGCAAAGCAAGGACGTTAGAATCATACAGAACTGGAAAAAAATCCTTAATCAGTAATTTACCCATATACAACCTTTAGAGAGAGAGATCTCTCAGTCAGTTTCCTCACCGATAAAATTGAATAATAATGTATTTATTGCAAGGTTATTATGAAAATTAGAATTATTATATGTATAACTCAGTGTATTATCCTAACAAATGGTTAAGTCTACTGTTATATTATTGTACTCCCTTAGTGAAGAACTGTTCTCTGTTAAAATAAATTTAAAGAATATGGGCTTAAACAGCTTTCTTTGTGTCAGGATTTCTTAGAGCCTTTGATATACAATATTCATTTTTAATATCCAGGAAGGGAAATATGCATGAATTATTTCTCACTTTTTTAAAACAGGAAATCATATTACCATACTACATGAATTACAAGACTCTACCTTTTTTTAAAAAAAAAAGCAAATGCCCTTCCTATTATAATAATTTTTTTGTCCAATATTTTCTGCCTATTCCTCTTGAGTGTTTAAACAATCCAATGTCATAGTTAAGGACAGTCAAATCCCAGGGCTTCACAGTCAAATCCAGGGGTTTGAATTCCTGCTGCTTCATTTCCCAACCATGTAAGCTGGACCCAGTATAAATCTTAGTTTCCTCATCAATAAAGTGAAGATAATAACCTAATGTAAAGGGATATTGTAAGGACTAAATGAGTTCATAAATGTTAAGCATTTGGCACAGTGCTTAGTACATCATAGGCACTCAATAATTGTTAGTTATCACTCAGTTTTGGTGTTTTGAGTTAAGAAGAAAGGTGCAGTTCAAAGTAGCCATAAAGAGAAATTGAACTGATTAGTGTTGCTCAGAATAAGCAATGACTCTTCCCCAGAACACGTGGATACCTGTCTGCTAACCGCTTCCCACTTGTTGCCTGCTCAGAGTATGCCTGGGCAAGAGATCCAGAATATTCAAGCTACCTCAGGCATGAAGGAAAAAACGTATGCCTGTGGGGCTACCCAGTTACCTTCTGGTCAGGATATGACCTCTGTGCTAACCATGATAACAGGATATTATTGGATAGAGTATGCTTTCCAGCTAATTGGAAAGAGTTCAGAGGAGGGCAACCAACATAATAAAAGGTTTGGAAATGAAACCCTGTGAGGGCAGATAAAATACCTGGGCTTGTTCAGTCTAGAAAACAGAGCCTCAGCATAGGTATACCATGTCATGGAGAAGAAAGATTCATTATTCTTAGCAATAAATGAGGTTACCACAGAAGACATGGGCTTTAGATTTGCTCAGAGATACTTTGGAGAAAACGGATAAACTTCACAATGAAATGTTACAACAGTATAGGAGATGTATAGGATGACTACTAAATTACTTTCAAGAAGAAGGTTTAAGACCATAGTAAATGACCAAATAGGTTTCTTGGAATAAATCAAGGATAAAGAGATCAATCACATGAGAATGGAAAAGGTTGACCAATGTGAAAGGCAGATTTGTTTGGTTGTAAACAACACCTACTATAGCCAACTTTTTGCAGAAGATGATGTTAACAGAAGTACATGAGATAAAGGACTAAGTTTAAAAGAAGACAGCAATTGAGGCATCTCTAGAGGTACCAGCAGGAATCTATGGATAGTCTCTTCAGAGTGTCAATTAATTAGAGACTCACAGTCCCAAGAGTCTGGGTGGCTTAGTTTCAGCCATATGTCCAACCCTTGCTGAGGTGAGGATAAAGACCTTTGATTGGCATTTACACCAAGAGAGAGGTGAGAAAATCATTATGTTATTACCAAAAAAAGAAAAACTGACCACTAGGTAGAAGAACAAAACAAAACAAAAAGTCCATTACTCCCTGTGAATTAATATTAAAAATAATAGCTATCATTTATTGAGTACTTAATGTCAAATATGAGAATAATGAAACTCAGAGGGTTTTAAGAAACTAGTCTAAGGTCATAAAGCTAATAATTGCTGCAGAAGGAATTCAGAGCCTGGGCTTTCTGAATTAATTTCTTAATTAATATACCATACTCCTCTGTTTATCCTTTCTGTAATCTCTGCTATCACTGCCACTTCTCAATGCAGCTTTAACCCCAGTCACCAACAAACGAGACAGATGTCAAAAAAAAATCACCATGATCCTCTTTCCTCCACGGCACTATGATCCAACACAAGACTGATAGTTCATGGTCTTCACCACGTGCATATCATTCCTATATAAGCCCCAGATTTGGAGGACCTGGGATAGGCAACCTAGGGATCTAAATTTCCACATAATGGGCAAGGTTTGTGTTTAAGGGTCTTGGAGCAAAGGGTGATTGATTGGAAACACTCATTTCAGCATCAGAACCTCCTTATCTTCTTAAGAATCTTTAAGAGCAACTAGAAACACTACACCCAGCTATTACACAGATGAATAGTTTAAAAAGAAGCTACGTGAGGAAATTGTCTCTTTCTATGTATATATGCTGTCCTGGAAACCACACTGTAGGCCTCTGTAGGTAGTGATCATGCCCCACTTCTCCCTCTTTGTAACCACTGTAAACAACAGGCATTTAACTATATGGATAAAAGCAAATACGATCAGGATAAGAGTGATGACTTTGGCTAGGCCAGTTTTAGATCTTAGGTAAATCTCCCATTTTCAAGATCTCTATAATCTTAAAGATTCAGATTCTAGGGAGCCAAAACAGAGTTCTTGAAATAAAAAAAAAGAAAGAAGGAAAAGTATTATGTATATGGAATCAATAAACATTACAATGCCATTAAACCTCAGCTGTGAGAGGACTGAAGAAACAAGAGCCATCCAGTCCAGTTTAATAGTTAAAGCATAGACTTTGGAATTAATCAGTCCTAGGCTCAAATCCCAGCTCAGCTACTTACTAGCTGTATAACCTTTTGCAAATTACTCTCTATGTTTCAGTTTCTTCATCAGTAAATATAAGGCCTAATAAATTTGTAGAGAAGATGAAATGAGATTGTGTATGCAGAACCCTTGGCTTGGATCTTTCCCTTTAGTAAGCCTCAGCAAGTGTTAGTCATTATTTCAATATTTTGCTATATGTCTTTTTATGCCCACTACAATTGTGTGTTTGGGGGCTGGGACTGGGCATTGCTTGATTTTAAAGTTGATGAATAACATTACAGGCTCTAGGCTAAAATTCTTATATACAATATCACAATTTCTGAAAAGACTTCATAGCTAATATGATTTATATCTGTCATTTACAACAATATATTTATTGTTGTCACTGAAAATTATTTCCTAATAATTTTTCACTTTTTATATTTGGACAACTTTATTGCAATATAATTGAATAAACTTTTATGCATCAGACTATCTGTGCCAAGCCCTGCACTAGGAACTGGAAATACAAAGATCTGAAAGAAACACAGTCTTGCCTTTAAGTTGCTTAGAGCCCAGAAGTAACAACACACTGCAATCAGCAGAAAAAAGTCAAAAAATTAGAAGATATGCTCAAAAAAGTTATAATTCAATTATGTACAAAATAAGATGAAAGAAAAGATAAAGGATGTGAAAAACAATTCCACGACATTATATATATTAGAAATTCCAGAAAAAAATAAAGGAAATGTACAAAAAATCAACATAAAAATCTACAGAAGACCTTTGACCTGAACAAATGGGAAATTTAGATCCCTAGATTTTAAAAGTTTATAAAGTATGAGGAAAAATTAATAAAATTTAACTTGGTTAACATTTGGAATTTCAACAGGAAAGAACAATCCTATAAGCCGCATGTAGGGAAACAAACAAATAAAACCCGTTTCTTAGGAAAGGAAAATTTTCCAGTTATCACTCCCTTCATCGCCTACAACAAAAAGTCCCCCAAATCCTGTACTCATTCCTATTGTTTCTAATGCATATAAACAACAGAAATGCCTATTCTTGAATATATAAGGATAAAGAAAGACTAGAGATCATTTATCCTTTCTATTTTGAATTGAAAATATATAACCAGCTGACTTAGAAATTAATAAAAAGAACAAACTCAAAAAATAGTTATTAAGCCCAATGCAAATGTCAAGAGCAATCTTTGAAAAAGAATGTAAATAATGTAAAAAGATTATTAGAGTATAATAAAAATAAGGGCAGTAAGTCAACCGAGCTGGGAGAAAGAGAAAATCAAAGAATGCTAAATTTTTTATTTTATACACGGACATTAATAGTTTTACATAAAGAGTCTTGAAAAGATATAAAATACTAATATGTGATAAGCTAGCATCCCAAATCATCAGAAGAAAAAATAATTACTCAACTACTGGATAAATCTATAATTGAAATCTGTGGGAAAATAGAAAATTAAATTACCACAACATACAAGGCACCAAAATGAATCCCAGATGTATTAAAGATTGATATACAACAAATAAAACCATAATTACTCAAGAATAAAATAGAGATTATTGTATAGTCTAAGGAGAGAAAAACTTTTCAAAGTGTGACACCAATGACAAAAGTATAAATAAAAAGATTGATAAATATGACTACAAAATCTTTTTTTCTATACTTGAAATGCCATACACAAAATTGAAAGACAATAAACTGGGGAAAATATTTGCACTATAAATGTCAGAGGTTAGCAGAATTAATATATAGAAATTTTTTAAATCAGTAAGAAAATTACTATCTCAATTTTTTTAAAAAAGGTTATTTACTCTGGTAATTGACAAAAAAAAAGAAATACAAATGTTTAATAAATACAGAAAAAAATTGCAAGTTGATAATATTTAAGAAGCAAGGTATGTAACAGCACATTGACATGTTTAAAAGGGAAAACAATAAGAGGAAATTTTAATGGCATTTGTTCAAAAAACTCAGTACACAAAACAGATGCTCAATAAATACAAGCTGATTGTTTTTCCCTCCACTACCTTTTATTTTTCAAAGTCTTTTCTGAAAATAAGTATCAGTTTAAGTCTATGGAGGATATTACGATCAGAAGATTGCTTCATTATTTTATTCTAACATTGATGGTTGCTTCTGTTCTTTGCTTGACTCTCCTTAATAAGCAAAACCTATAATCACCTTAAATACTTTAAAATGTGATTCACTGTAACTCTATTTTAACTAAAACTATAAATACTTAAAAGTCAATATAATTAGAAAATTGGTTTCTGAGTATATTTTTACAATTAGTGCCCTCAGTGTGACCATTTTCAGGCAAACAAAATTAATTGCATTATATGTGTGAGCATTTTCCTTAAATTTTTTTTCATTTGGTAAAGACAACTCAAAATATTTTGCATATATTTTAATTTCCCTTTTTGGAAAGAAGAAAAAAATGTCCCTCCATCCAGCCGTCTTCCTCCCACCCCTCGGAGCCATGGGTACGAAATTTGAAGAAATTTGCCATCTCCAGTTTGTATGGAAGATTAGTTAATCCCTCCCTTGCAGGATCCCAGGAATGCCAGCCCAGCCTTGGCTCCTGGCCAGTTGGAGGATACTGGGAAGGTGAGGGTCAGAACTAGGTTTAACCTAATGAATTATAAATGAGGGAAACAAACACAGCTAATGGGAAAAGGAAGGTTTAACCTTCAGACAACTCTCTCATTTTATTTTTCTAATTCCAGCTCTATATCCTTGTTTTGTGTGTATGCACTGTTTTGTTTTGGCAGATTTTGGGGGGATTATTATTTTATTATTATTATTATTATTATTACTTCCTTGTGAGTATGGTTAGACTATTTGATGTGGGAAAAGGGAAAGAAAGTTGAAAAGTTCTTATTACTTAACAGCAGGATATAATGTCTAAGTTCTGTGTTGCAATAACTTTTTCAGTCTTTCTCTCCAGTGCCAACTGTCAACAATTATTTAACTTTATTATACAGACTAGCAGGCGCATAGAAGGAGACTAATAAAAATATTTATTGAGTTTATTATAGAGAAAATGGTTCAACTAGTTTCCAAAAAACACTGTTATCATAGAACAGTGTCTGTCAGGTCATATAAACGGCTCTGCTATAAAGAATGTTTTCTTTTAAAGGGATTTATTGTCATGGAACTTTATACAACTGAAAAAAAAATCATACATTTATCAGAGAATAAATATGAATATGAATGTGAAACTTGTAAGTTGCTATCCAGAAGAAATTACTAAAGATAAGACTTCAAATGTGTTCAAATATTAGTTTCAACAGAATGAAGGAAAATGCACAAATTAATAATGTATAAGCATTTTTAAGTTTTTAATTTCTTGAAACTATCCAATAATTCAAAGAAAAAATAATTTTAAAACCTTAGCCAATTTTATTAAATGTTTATTTGGAATCCTATAAAACATCTTTTATATATGAGACATATATGAAGATATATATTAATATACAAGTGTATGCATTCATATATATTATCTTCACTCTAATGGCTATTGTTGAGAAGTCAAGAACGTAGGAAATAATTCGTATAAGTAATTTACCAAATAATAGGGTCACTTGTATGTTTTCTTTTTAATTTGGTCTATTATTTGCTCTTTTCTTTCTTGAATAGTACTGCTACCTGCCCAGGAATCACAGTTCACTTCTAAGACAGCCATTTCAACAATGGAAAAATATTAATAGTGACAGATTAATAAATCTCAGGAGAATTTTATCATCATCCCATATTTTTCTACTTTGAGTTGATAAACCCAATTGTAGTGGGCCACATCTACCCATTGGCCTTACTTAACGGTTATAATGCTTTTGACACATTATTATTAATTTGATGTGTCTTAATCACTGAGCTCCTAAGGTAATAAGGCAATAACAACTGAACATAGAACCCCACTGCTTTCATTAAAGAAATGAAAGTTAACAGCATATTTTGATGGGTAGACTATTTCATCTGTGGAAAGGGAGAATTTCTATTTTCTGTGGGACTTTTGAGGCCCTTTTCTTGTGCCTTAGCCGCTAGAGGGCATCATGATGCTATACACCTAAAAATACCTTGACTATTGATTACTCATAATTACTCTTAAAACACTGTTCATCATGCTTACAAGTCTCATTTAAATTAAAGAAAAAAAAGAAGACATAAAAAGTCATTTTTCTTCCACTTAATTTACATTAAGAACATTGGGCAGAGTTGGGACAGGTCCCCATACCAGGTCCAGACTGGATCACACACTGAGAGGATTCATCTAAGAAAAAAGCGGATATGGCCAACAGAAAATGGGATGCTTTAATGTGATTCTGGAAGCCAAGAACCAATGTCTCAGACATTTTTTTCTAAGACTTTTTTTTTCATTTTTATCATCACAGCATTAGGAGCCAAGAACCAACATTCAACTAATTGCCACTCTAGAGATAGCCATGTTGAAAGTTCAAATTATATTTCTCAAAAAATGCAACAGGGTGATTGCCACTTCTTGTTACAAGACATCTGGATTTCAGCTGATGGTTCCTCTCTAACTTGCCAGCCTGGGTGCTCCTTGACATCTTTTGTGAAAACATTTGGCAAAAGATGGACAGGCCATGTTGCCTTTTGTAATTCTTGAACAGCCTTGACTTCAACATAGGCTATATCACTTTGACCTAATATGTCATTTCTCAAGAAACCTGGCCTAATATTGGTTTAACTATTACTTTGGTTTTTTGTTTGTTTTTTAATTAGTAAACTTTATGTTTTAGAGTTTACAGAAAAATTGAAAAGAACTATCCCTAGTCTCCCCCCACCCCCCACTGCATACCCCCTCTCCCCACCACCCACCGTTGACATCCTGCACCAGAGTGGAACATTTGTTACAGCTGATGAGTCTATATTGGCACATCATTATCACCCGAAGTTCACAGTTCACATTAGAATTCACTCTTGCTGAAACCATGAGTTTTGACAAATGTAGAATGATGTATGTCCACCATTGTGGTATTATAAAGAATAGTTTCACTATTTTGCTTGCCCTAAAAATCCTCTATGTTCCACTCATTCATCTCTCCCTCCCCAGTAACTTTCGCAACCACTGATCTTTTTCACTGTCTCCATAGTTTTGCTTCTTCCAGAATGCCATTTGGTTGAAACCATACAGTATATAGCCTTTTCAGACTGGCTTCTTTTACTCAGGATTAGGGATTTGTTTCTTCCGTGCCTTTTCATGGTTTGACACCTCATTTCATTTTAGTGCTGAATAATATTTCATTGCCTAGATATACCACAGTTAGTTTGTACATTTATCTCCTGAAGGACATGTTAGTTGCTTCAAGTTTTGGCAATGATGAATAAGCTACTATTAATATAAACATCTGTGTGCAGGTTTTTGTGTGGACATAAGTTTTCAATTCATTTGGGTATTTTTGTTATGTTCTAGCCTATTTGAGCTCTTTAAAAGAAGAGAACAATGCTTCCTTAGAATAGCTAATTCGGCCTTTTTGGTTCTGTTGACTCGGAGAACTATATGGTGTTAGAACTGGAAGGGAATTTGATTGCCTAATCCAACCACTCATTCTATACTTTAGGAAACTGAGTCACATACACATGAACTAGTTGTCATTCTATCTTTTTTAAAAGTCAAGTCTTCCTGGATTTTATTCTTTGATTTGCTTTGAGATGTTTTTTAAATGCCGTCACATTAGTTTTTAAATCACTAATAAATTTTAAAGATCTCTTGCTCCTTCGGCTCAATCTCAGATTTTACCATTAACTTTTTAATGTAATCCATATAAACACAAAAAATACAGCAAGTAGTTTTAAAAATGCACAGCTTGGAATGGGAAGGGGCATAGAAAAGAAACACTGGGTTGGAAGGTTGTTCTGAGTTGGTGGTTTTAATTCAATACTACTGCAGACAACTCTCATCTTGCTGACTGCCCAAGTGGTCATGAGCCTTCTCTGCCCCAAGCAACCCTTGAAGCAGGGTACTGGCTTCCAGTTTGGAAAATCAGCCACAGTAGTTTAAATGGATGCTAAATGAGACCGCTCCTGTTACCTCCCTTTCAGCTGAGGTCTCAAAGCAGTGAATTGTAGGTAACAACAATTCCCACCTTCCAAAGAAGGATTTTAAACCATCTCTGCAGAGCTTGCCAAGAAGATGACCCTTACTGCAGCCTGCTCAGAAAAAGATGAAAGTGACGGTTTCTTTGAAAGGCACTGTTGGGGGAGAGGATAGTATTCCCTCTAATTCAAAACAAACAAAGAGGGCCTTTATGAGAACCCTCTGTAGAGAGTGTGGGTCTGGCCAAGAGAGGATACTGACATAGTACCCCACTCACAAACATCCATCCCTTCCCTCCACCTTCTTTAAATAGAGATCTAGAGCAGAGCCTTGTTGATTACAGAGTTCTTGGGAGAAGCTGACTTGAATTACCTGGAGTGTGGAGATTAGTGTCCAGTTCTTACTGTAAGAGTCTAAAGACTAGAAAACATCTATGTGGGTGTCCCATCAGTTGCAGGAGCTGGGCTTGCATGGCAAGCAGTCAGCCAGAAGAACACACCCTGCCCTCGGGAATAGCAGTGCTGGAGGTCATCATGGGGTAAGGGAAGTGGCCTCATCCAGAACCAACAACGGCACCGACGTAAGTTAATACAGGTGCTTACAAAATCTTAGGAAGAGCTGAAAAAGCAAGGAGCCCATACTAACTCACTGAATGATACAGAACTGACCCACTAGGAGAGTTAGCACCTCTGAAGCTACCACTCCTCTCCAGACAGGAAACTGGAGACGGACACAGGAACACTGCTGCATGAAAGCTTCGTGTTTCCATCATCTCGCTTGTTAGAAACCAGAGCTGGAAACCTCAGGAAGATGATCCCCACCTCAATCTTGCCTTCCAAACCTCCTGGTGAGCGCATCCAATGGACAGAAACGAATTTGCATCTAGAAACCCATCTGCAAGGAAGTCTGGGAAGTATAGTTTTCATCTGTCCAAACTCTTCTACTAGAAGTAAGGTAGGAGGAGGTGTAGTAGGCCTTCTAGGGTACCAGACACAGCACCCCATGGGGAAAGGACCCATAATTGGGCTCCTGCTGCACTGAAGGCCCCATTGCCAAATTACAACAGCATTGGCCAAGTAAGATATTCTTTCCCTTCTACTTCACTTCATTTCCCTTCCCCTCGTCTCTGTACTCTGCAGGACCCAGAGTAGAACATGGCTGGAAGCAGTAGACAAAGATAGTGGAAAAATAGTAAAAAGGCTGTGTTTATGTCTTCCACTGCAGGTTTCTGAGACTGGGTCAGGCCTATGTGCTGTGGAGGGGGAAAAGCTTTGAATTGATATGAAATCAGAATTTTGATATTAGACAAAGTGGGACTTTTTATTTGCTGAAATCAAGACTGGTCATTAATATCAGAAGGTAGGGTTAATATTTAGTGTGTTCCCCAGCTAGGACAGCACAGGCACTGGCCAATCAGAATGCATGCTAGCCATAAGTAATAGGCATACATTTAGTAGGCACTGTTGAGGCTGGACATTGGCCTGGCCTAAAATTACCTGGAACTGGTGAGGGATCTTTCAAAGATATTGTTTAGAGGAAGGAAAAGGATACCTACCAGAACACATATGAAAGTTAGATGTAAGAAAAATACAATGTTTTCTGCCTACACCATATGTGTTCAGCTTATTTGATTAGCTGGTTACAATAGATTTTTCGCTTGAGTTAATTCTGTCGATCTCTTTATTGCTCTGTATTCATGCCTGGAATTTAACAAAGGGGTGCTAGACTCTTCCTTCTTAATTCTGAGTTTAAAAAGTTGGCTCTGTGTACCTTCTCTGGACTTATCTGCCATGGGATTCATTTCCTTTTCAGTCGTTTCAAATGAGCAACAGAGTCAACAAGGAGCTTTTCTGTGTGTGTCTATCCTAATATTCTCCTTTTGATGCAAGAACTATAACTTAGAGAGGAATGATTAATGATTGTAAGATCAGGTTATATGGGCATCTCAGATTTCAATGGGCCCCCACACATACTCCCAAAGGTAACAATTTGTCCTTACATCCATTCTGTTGAGCCTGGCATTTGAATGTATTAATCTCTTTGTGAAATATCACTAAAGATCATTCCTTTTGAAAATTTTGGGACTTTTTTTTATTGCTTATATGTAATACACTTATTTTTCAAGTAAGGGTCATGCAGCAGTATATTAAAAAGCAACAAACTCTCAAAAGCTTCAAATTTATTAAGCAACATAATTAAATTTGCTTTAGAATATGATTAATCCCATTTGTCATTTAAACATTCACTGAATTACGGGTCATTATCTTAGCACAGATATTAGGTTTTGGGGTTTCTCCCTGTGGCTGTGTTATTGTACTAGTACTACTAAATCTCAGTGGTTTTAGGTGTTCATGGATAATGGGTCATTTTGCAAAACGAATGTATACTGTAATATCATTGGTCCTGAACAATTCTATTCTCTGACTAAAATGACACATGTGCTACCTTCATTGTGACGGTCCATGCACAGGCAATGTCACTATGAACAATAGCTATTTGTTGCTGTTTTCCAAACATTGCTGTTGCAGGATAAAAGGAGAGAAGGACAACATTCATTTGTTAAGAAGAACAGCATCTGGTTTTAATGAAGATTTAAAATAAATATTCCTAAATTAGCTGTTAGAAAAGTTTTTAAAGTAAATATGTTTAGTTCTGTCCTCCCTCTGAATGCAGCCTTACCCTCACCAAAAAAAAAAAAATTTGCTCATTGTAAAGTCAATCCTGTATTTTATGGTTCCTTCTATTTTGTTTTAAATGTATTGTCTGTTTTGAATCATGAAACCAAAGACTTAGTTACTTTTTTTGTCATTATGCTGGCTTTCTTCTGAATTCTGACCCCACCTTTTTTGTTTGTTTGTTTGTCTATTTTGTTAAGCAGAATGGCTACTCCAGCAAACATTTCGTATTAGAAATAAAAGGGAATAAGCATCAACATTCAGGAAGACAAATGAGTTAATAACCAAAATTCATCTTGAAATTCATATAGGTTCAATTATGCTTCTAAAATAGAGTTTACTTAAAGAAAGAAAAAAATAAATCTGTTCTCATTCTTATTTGATATAAACCTGGTTTTTCAGATTTAGACCTAACCTGCACATCAGATAGCATTCAGCAAGTATAATGCTTCTGATGGCTCCAAACATCATGATTATTTCTACTAAGTCAGGCATAATTATGCCCCATTTCAGGGTTTATTAGGCCTTAATTCTTGCCTTGTGCTTGTCATTGGAAGAGAAAAGCTTCCATTGTTCTATTTCCTCCTAAGTAGAAATGAAAGACTCAGGTGTGGAGGCCAATAAAGAGATTTTCCTCTCAGAAACAGTGAGGTTCTTGCTCAAAGCAAGATGTTTGAAATGTACCATTTAAAACATCTCTTTCTGTTCCCAAATAGGCTTCATATGCCAGTGAAGATGGAAGTGGAGCACTGTTAAAATTAAAGACAGTTTTGCCTTTCAACACAACAGATGAGGAGCTGACTCAAACCATACACCCTAATCAGTGTCTCTCTGTCTCTGTCTCTCTTGCTCAGAAACTTGGCTTTGAGATAGATTTTCCATGGTGAGACTTACAGAACTGGGCCCAGGAACTAAAACTCATCATGACTTCTGTAGTTCCACAGATAGATATATGGACTCAAGGTAAGGCATCAGAACTCTAAGGAGATGAGAATCAAAAGAAAAGAGCAAATCAAATTGGAATGACTCTAACAGATCAAAGCCATAATATTATGACAGTTAGATTTATGACCCATGATGCCACTATGGGAAATTTGCAGTCTGGGTGTTGCCTAGACCCTTGAAGTCTCCCGGGGCAATGCCCAGAAATGGGGCCTTTTTCTTCAGTGCATGCAGTGTCATTTGTGAAAGCTTTGCCCACAAAGCCATCAGATGGTAACAATTTTCAGTCACTTCCAACATGAGTTGGTTTTGAACTTTAATATGCAACCTAATTATGACTGCAAACTCTTTGTTAAGCAAACAAACTTCAAACCCTTTTTTAAAAAAACAGCTTTTCTCTGGTCATTTCGTCTTGTACAAAGGCTTTAAAAATAAAACTGTTTGGGGAATTAGGGAATTTAGGGCTGAAAAAAACTGCACAAAATTAAATGGCTTCAATGCCCTCACCACTTGAGTACTGAGTATCTGAATGTTTTCTTTCAAATTAAAACCTAGAAAATAAAGCATCTTATGTTCTATTTCCTCTTTAACCATTCAACTTTTACCCCAGAATCGCAAACATTGTCTCTTACTTTTAAGTAAAACAGAGAAATAGACTTTTTAATTCATTCCCCAATTTTCCTTTGCTTACTATCTCTTCTTGACTCATTCTGACATATCCAAGTCATTTGAGGTTTCTTCCTCCTTGTCTCTCCACGCCTCAACCCCCACCCCTTTTGGATTTTCTCACAGTGACTTTTCTTTCACATAGTCATTTTTCAAGAATTGAGATCATTATGTGGCAAAGAGAAATCAACGGATATCTCCCTTTGAGTGCAAAACCAGAGAGACCTGGCAGATTTGGAATGTGAGGGGAGGGTGGGAGTGGCTGGACCCTGAAACAAGTCACCTAAGGAGACTGCAGCTGCCTCCTTTCCAGATTCTGTAGAGTCTGCTTTCCTCCCTGTCATTAGGCATGATCCCTCTGAAGTTAAGTTCCCTGTAGTCTTCTAAGTTTACTTGTAGCCTTTGATAAACGTCTTGAGTGTTTTTCTGCATTTTCCTTTGGGGAGAGGTCAGGGTATAGGAATCTCTGATTGCTCCCTATATTATTTAATAAGTTTATGAGGGAAAAGATATAGTAGGTATTTTCTCCACATCTCTAACATACTGAGCTCTCGTTATAAAAGCTAAAATGCATCAAGAGCGATGCCCTCCAGAAGGAGACTCTGACACTGTCCCCATTTGAGATTCCCTAAAACCCATAGTCTGTTAATACTCCACTTCTCCCCAGTTTTCATTTCAAAAAAAGAAATTGCTTTACTTTTCTGTGAAAGTAGGAAGACGTTGAAGCCGAAATATTGTATATAATCAAGCGCACTAGAAGACCGCTCTCTCCTGGGAAAGCCTATCTGCATGTAGGAACTTGAACTCTGATTTTGTGGCAAACGATTTTTGTTACCAACTAAACAGCTACCCCTCCCCACACCTCTTTCCCTCCAACAGATATGCAGTATGCTGGGAGCTTAGTAGAAGTGTCCATTATTGACAAGAGACACAAAAGAGGAAACAAACACTTTGCTGCCTCTGGATGTTGCATCTGCTTTTGAGGCCTGTGGAATAACAGCAGCCACCTTGGGACCGCAAGGGAACTCAGTTAAAAGACAAGCCAACTGCATAGTGGACTGGTGTGGAGAATCTGGGACCTAGAAGGTATCATTTAAACATGAAACTAATCAAGTCTGGAATCACCCAACTTTCATGTATTTTGTTATATGAGCTATAAGTATTCCTTATTGCTTAGGCTACTTTAAGTGGAGTTTTCTTTATTTACAACCAAAAGCATCCTGATATTAGTGGCTGGATAAAAACTTTGAAAACATAGCAACATGAAAATTTGTTCCTCTTTAAACTGCCTTTGCAAAAAGACTTATTTTGAGTTTTGAGTACAAAGTGCCTTGCTATGTGGAAGGTAATCACCAAATGCCACTGTGCATGATCTCTGAGCTAAGCCTCTATTCCAGATGAATCTAGCCATCGGGGTCATGCTTCCATCAGATTCTCAGACCTGCTCTTCCAAATGAGGGAGTATCTTAATCCTGGCCAATCAGCAGGCTTTTCTTTTTTAACCCTTCTGTCCTGGACTAACTGAAAATATATATGGGTTCATTTAGAAACTTTAAAAATGGCACACTAAAACCATTATTTTATTAGCTTTCATAACTATAGCAATGTTGGCTTAACTTGAAGTATTTCTCCTCTCTCATTCACTATCTACATCACCTCTTCAAGTCAAAGCAGAAACAACAAAAAGCTAAACTTCTACTCTTGGCTGGGATGGCTACAAAAAAATACTGCTTGTTCTCTACTGCGGCTGTTCTCAAGCCCCGGACCACTGGCCAGTACTGGTCTGTGGCCTGTTAGGAACTGGGCCACACAGCAGAAGGTGAGTGGTGGGCAAGTGAAAGAATCTTCATCTACATTTACAGCCACTCCCTGTCACTCACAACATCATCTGAAGTTCACCTCTTGTCAGATCAGTGGCAGCATCAGATTTTCATAGGAGTGTGAGCCCTACTCTAAACTGCACATGCAAGGAATCTAGTTTGCGCATTCCTTAGGAGAATCGAATGCTAGCACTGGGGAGTGGCTACAAATACAGATTATCTTTAGCAGACAGGATTGACTACACAGAGACCATAATAAATCAATTGCTTGCAGACTCATATCAAAACCCTATCAGTGAGTGACAAATGACAATTAAGCTGCAGCTGGTGGCAGGCTTTATAGTGGCAAGTGAGTGAGCATCTTACTTCAATTGTACAGCTGCATCTGGTGGCAGGCTTTAAGTCAGAATCTTGACATTTATTTTAGTCCACACATGACTGGCCCATTATTTTATATACCACTTCTGTCCACACCTCTTTCCTGCACTACACACTTGTCTCAGTCACAGTTTTGGTAAGCCCACAAGCTAACGCTACCAAAAATGAATAAAAAAAAAAACATCACTGGAGAGCTCTGAAAAGACAGAAAGACCCAAAGATGTGACAGCAGAAGACTCTAAGACTTCCAACAAAATGAAAGCTACATTTAAAAGAAAATACTGAGAGTCTTACTTAAATTACAGGTTCATTGCAATAGATGGTTCATATTCTCCAAGTATAATATGTGGTGACCAGCTATCCAATGAAGCCACGAAACCTTCAAAACTGCTTCACCACATGGAGACCAAGCACCCTGCATTAAAAGATAAGCCTTTGGAGTTTTTCAAAAGAAAAAACCATGAACATGAAGAACAGAAGCAACTGTTGAAGGCCACCACTTTATCAAATGTGTCTGCACTGAGAGCATCATTCTTAGTGGCTAATTGTATTGCTAAAGCTAAGAAGCCCTTTACTATTGGTGAAGAGTTGGTTCAAGGGCATTTGCCATGAACTTTTAGGAAAGGCTGCAGTTCAAAAGGTGGCTCATGTTTCTCTTTTGGCTAGCACCATAGCTAGACAAATTGATGAAACAGCAGAGTATACTGAGGCACAATCATTAGAGAGGATTAATGAGCCACCATGGTACACAATCCAGGTTGACAAGTCTACCAATGTTGACAACAAGGCAACAATAATTGTTTTTGTGCAATATATTTTTCAGGAGGATATGCATGAGGATATATTATGTGCACTTTTGTTGCCAACCAACACCATAGCTGCAGAACTGTTCAAGTCTTCGAATAATTACATATCAGGAAAACTGAGTTGGTCATTTTGTGTCAGTATATACACGGACGGAGAGGTTGCCATGACTGGATGGCTTTCTGGTTTCACTACTTGGATCAAGAAGGTCGCTTCTGAATAAGTCTATGCACTGTGTCATCCATAGAGAAATGATGGCTAGCCAAATAATGTCATCTGAACTAAACAATGTTTTACAGAATGTGATTAAAATTAACAACGACATTAAAGTACATGTCCTTAACTCACGTCTGTTCACACAGCTCTGTGAGGAGATGGACGCAGAACTCACGTGTCTTCTTTTATACACAGAAGTGAGATGGCTTTCCTTTTTTTTTTTTTGAGGCAGAGTCTCGCTTTTGTTGCCCAGGCTAGAGTGAGTGCCGTGGCATCAGCCTAGCTCACAGCAACTTCAAACTCCTGGGCTCAAGCAATCCTCCTGCCTCAGCCTCCCGCGTAGCTGGGACTACAGGCATGCGCCACCATGTCTGGCTAATTTTTTCTATATATTTTTAGTTGTCCGATTAATTTCTTTCTATTTTTAGTAGAGACGGGGTCTCGCTCTTGCTCAGGCTGGTTTCAAACTCCTGAGCTCAAACAGGAGCTGCTTCGGCCTCCCAGAGTGCTAGGATTACAG
>CAUYSK010080463.1:0-15281 GCA_963575035.1 Avahi laniger | reverse complement strand
CTCGGAACTGCAAAGACGTGGCTGGGGACGAGCCCTCCATGGACAGGGAGAACAACCTGGGTTTTCCTGGTCCCAGGCACGCCAGGACAGTCGGTCACCCTACTTACAGGGCACTGTGCCGGCAGTAGGAGTGTGGTTTGGTTGTGGTGAGCGCGACACACACCCAGTGGACGAAGGAAAAACACACTTTCTTGTTCGGGAGTGGACAGGCCCCCGAAGCTTGAGCTGAATTCCCAGTGACGACAACACATAATACAAGGACACAGAAGTGCTGAATCTCAAACACCCCAGGCGGACACCTGCAAACGGGGCTCGGTGACGCTGCAGGCCTGGTGGGGAAGACCCCAGAAAGGGGCTTGAGCAAAATAACTTCATGAGATGCACCGAATGGGAAAAGTCCCACATTTCTGAATGAGCATACCTTATTTTACATATGTGCTTTCTAATAGATACATATAAACTAATAAATTAAATATTATAAGTAGATATTTAACTACTTTTTCCAGTAGCGCAGGAGAATATAAATTCAAGTTCTCACTGGGAAAATGGAGAATCCCCTGCTACTAACATTTCAGGGCCCACTTGTCGTCTTGGGGTGCCCTTTGGCCTCTCACCCCTGACTCCTGGGTGGCATGGAGGTTGTGGATAATTTGTATCTATTCCTGCTGGACAGGAGAGGGGATTCATTCACTCCTTCATTAAACAGACATTTATTGGGCACTATGTGCCTTGGGCTTGGGACAGAGCAGTGGGGGAAAAAGCCCAAAGTTCCTGCCCTTGTGAGCTGACACTGCAGTGGGATTCTCTAACAATAAACTCACTAATAAATAAAATATATGTTGTGCTAGAGACAAGGGCTAAGGAGAAAAAGTAGAACATGGAAGAAGGGTGGAGTAGGGGAGGGGAGGTGGTGACATGTTAGAAGGAGGCCAGGGAAGGCTTCTCTGAGGAGGGACATTTGAACAAAGGCCTGAAGGCAGGGAGGAAACTGGAGCCCTGTGGATTTCTGGGGAGAGAGAATAGCAGGCAGCGGGAGCAGCAGGTGCAAAGGCCCTGGGGCAGGAGCTTGCCTAGAGTTGGGGACCAGCAGGATGCAGATGCAGAGCAAATAAGAAGAAGGAGGAAGGAGATGCGTGGGGACAAAGGAGAGGCCAGATCCTGTGACACCTCACAGGCCAGAATGAAAGTTCGGCTTTTATTCTGAGTGAGATGAGAAGCCATCTGAGGGTTTATTTGATTTATGTTTTAACAGGATCCCTCTGGCTGCTGGGCAGAAAATAAAGTGAACAGGGCCAGGGCAGAAGCAGAGAGACCAGCTGGGAAGCCACGGCCCTAAAGCAGATGAAAGCCCCCGAGGCTCAGAGGACCGTAACCCTGGAGGGAGAAGGAAGTGCCCAGATCCGGGATGTATTTGGGAGGAGAGCAGACAGGACGTGCTGACGGGTTGGTGTGGAGGAGGAAGGGAAGCGAAGCGGGTGGAGCAGGTCTGGGGAGAAGCTCTCAGTGCTGTGGTGTCAGGCTTGAGATGTCTGCGGTCCTCCAGGTGCAGGTGGTGCGTGGGCAGCCGGACACGTACGTCTGGAACTCAGGGGACATATTGGGACTGAAAACAGGCGTCCAGGGTCAGCAGCGTTTAGATGGTGTTTGCAGCTATGAGCGTGGATGAGATATTTAGGGAGGGAGTGCAGACAGAGCAGAGAAGACCAAGGGCTGAGCCTGGGGCACGCAGAAGGTCGGATTGTCACAGAAAAACCAGCAAAAGAAGAAGCAAGGGGACAATCGGAAGGAGAAGGAGGGGAGCCAGGACGCGGGTGCCCTGGGGGCCGCGGCAAGAGCAGGGTCAAGAGGGAGTGAGGAGAGTCGCAGGCGGCTGTTGAACAAGTACAAGGAGGAGCAAGGATCCGGCATGGAATGCAGCAGCGAGGAGGTCATCGTGACCTTGACAAGGGCAGTTCCGACAGGGCCACGGGAGCGAGAGCCGGTCTGATGGGCGGGATTCAAGAGCGACGAGGGAAAGACAGTGCGGTGTAGAAGAGAGAAGCATGGTTGAGAGAAGATTCTTTTCTTAAGACGGGAAAAATAATAGCGTGCCTGTGGTGTCGGGAATGACCCGGTAGAGAGGGAAAATTGACGGTGCAGGAGAGGGCGAGAGGAGGGAATCGCCGTCCTTGGGAGGGAGAGAGGACGGCACAAGGACATAGGTGGGGAGCAACTTTCCTCTGGGGGAGCAGGGACCCTTGGGGTCCCCGGCGTGGCTCCCAGGACCTGTCTTCTGACGTTCCGGAGCCCAGCACGGGGCCTAGCTCACAGGAGGTGGGCGAATGGGTGGATGCCAAGCAGCTCAACTACATCTTGCAAGAATGTAAAAAGCAAGCTCTGGACCCGGACAGACTCAGGTTCGCATCCTTGCTCTGACACCCAGCGGCTGTGTGACCTTGAGCAAATTTCATGGCTTCTCTGAGCTTCAGTTTTCCTTCCTCTCTAAAATGAGGAAAGTAATAGAACCTACTTCATGGGCTCACGAAAGGATTAGGAAGATCATCATGCACGGAGAGCTCTGAACGTGGTAACCGCGACGCGGGAAAGTGCTCCAGAGGGCTTAACTATCCTCATTATAAGCAGTTCGGTAATTCCCCCATCCAAGCTCATCCAGAGTTTAATAAAAGCCACCATGTAAAAGGAAATGAATGTAGCTATAAAATCGCAATGCACACGCCCCATGATCGCTCACAATTGGCCTGACCGTTTATGACCCTCAGCCGCCACGGTGATGAGACAGCCCTGGAGGCCATGCTGTTCCCAGATATGATGCCCCCGCCCTCTTTGCTGCAAGGAAGCACATGGGATGAGTGACAGTGACCTTATTAGACAGAGAACATTAAGTCCACTCTACTCGATCTTTTTTTAAAAAAGCAAATCACTCACAAGGGTTGGTACATCAATGATTATTAGTGGCATGTTACTTGAGCACACTTGCAACTGAACTGCACGCCAGCATGGCAAGCAGACTGGTGTTAGAAAGAAAACAAGCCAAAACCCTGAGATGAGCTTGGGCAGTCAAGGAGGGCTTCCTGCAGGAGGTACTCCTCGGGTGAGCTTTGAAGACAGGAAGGCTTTGGCCAGGTAGAGAGGAAGGATTATGTGGTTCTGTTTTTTTCTTAGCAAATGACAGAGCAGATGGATTTGATTGAATTTGTCCTGTTTGACTTACCTGCCAGGCCAGCCAGAGCTGCCTTTGCCTTCCCCAGGGTCATAGCTCGTGTCAGGGACCCACATTGCCAGGGATTCCAGGGAGCTCTGACCTCCACCCTCCCCCAGAACATCACCAGGCTCTGTCACTGTCCCCTGCCTTATTGAGCCACCCAGAGGAAGGGGCTTAAGGCAGAGAGAGAATTTGATCAACCCACAGCTACCATTTTGGAAATGCTTAAGAATTCAGTTACAGTGACAGCTCGAAGCTCTCTCCAGGTAAGCCCTGGGGCGCCCGCGAGGAGGAGGACAGGGCACAGAAGAGGTGATGGTGGTGGTTGTACCAGCGGCAGCTACATTTAGGGGGTCCTGCCTCCGTGCAGGCCGCGGGCCGGCTGGCTCCAGGGCAGGGGCTTCGCCATGTAATCTCACAGCAAATTCCAGGGAGGTTTTTTATTATTATTATTTTATTATTATATGTTTACTATTATTATTTTATTATTATTGCCATTTCACAGAGGGAAATAGTGAGGGTCAGGGAGGTTAGGTGACTTGTCCAATGTCACGCAGCTAAAGAGAGACAGAGCCAGGCAGGATTGAACCCTGGCTGTGCCGCACTTAATGTCAATGTCCAGGAACAGCAGGAAGGGGGACGGGGTTGGGGGGTCGGGGCAGGAGCAGAAGGAGGCAAGCAGCCTGGAGGAAGCAGAGATCCTTCACCCCTTTGCATGAGACAAGCCAAAAGCAAGATTCCAGCTCCTTCTAATGTGGAAGTCAGGGTCCTGCCGCAACCACTGGGCGAGCGTAGGTGGGTTACGTCATTTCTGCGAGCTCCAGGCCTACCTGCTCCAGGGCACCTGCGGCCCTGCAGTCCCGAGTCCAGGGCTCCCGCCGTCTGGGAAAGGAAGACCAGCCCCCTCCAGGGAAGGGGAGCCTAAGCCCACCAGGCCTAAGGAAACCACTTACATTTGCATTTCGTTTGGAGTTGAGACAACTGCTGCCATGGGCTAATGACGGGCCAACCGATTACCAGAAACACGTGTGGAAGAGGAATCACTCACTAGGCAGGAGCTGCACTGTCGGCGGCTCCACCCCGTTCCTGGCCTGCTGGAGTTTGGGGAGCTGCCAGGACGTCTTTGCTTGGGAAAAGGAGTCCCAGGATGGGGCTCAGTGTCTGGAGTCTCACTCCCTTCTCAAATGCACTTTCCTTCTCTGTAAATGGGAATGATAGGGCCCACCTCACAAAGACAGCTGAGTTCACAAACAGTCAATCAGCAAACTCTCCGTGGGCAGGCACCCGCAGTCCCTCTCAGAGCACTCTGCGGACCTTGGTGAGAGCTGCAGAGCAGTGAGCTGAGGGAGGTGCGGGGGCTCAGAGAAGGGGTTCTTCCTGGAGAAGGGACGGGGTGAGGGAGGTCTGGGAAGGCTTCCAGGAAAAGCTGACATCTGAGCTGAGTCCTGAAGAGTGTGGGGGAGCGGCCAGGTGACGGAGGGCTTTCCAAGTAGCAGGACCAGCATGGGTAAAGGCTGGGAGGCCAGGAAGGTCTGGGACATTGGGAAAATTGGACGCGACTCGTTTGGGCTGGAGCACGGGGTGCGTGTGAGTTGAGGGGTCAGCAGGGCCCAGAAGGCGTTAGGGACCAAGGACAGCGGCTGGAGTGTTATCCCTGGGCTGCTGCAGGTGGTTGGGGAGTCTCCGGAGAGGTCCGGAGAGATCCGCCTGGAAGGCAGTGGGGCTGGCAGGACTGGCCGGAGGGAGAAGCTCATCGGGGGTGCGCTGCCGTGAGACCCGCGCTGATCCCGGGGGAGTTCCGGACCTAGGCTGGTCCCTCACGGAGGTCCCGAGTGGAGGCACGGGAGCAGACTTTCACACCTCCACAGCTGTCAGTCACTGGCAGCAGGTGGCCCCGCAGGTGTAGGGAATAGGTGTAGGGTGCAGTTCTCTGTGGCTAAGGGCGATGCCCTGTGAGAGCACAGCTGTGAGCTGCCGGCAGCTCCAAACTCCAGCACGTGGGGCTGAGTGGGTGCCCCAGAAGAGGGATCTGAGTGGACACTGCAGTAGCCACCACACCCTGTGTGGCCACAGAGAAGCCCCCTCTCCTCTCTGGATCCCAGGGTCCCCGTCTGGAAAAACAAAAGTTTGGGGCCAAGCATGGCGGCTCACATCTGTAATCCCAGCACTTTGGGAGGCAGAGGCAGGAGGATTGCTTGAAACCAGGAGTTTGAGATCTGCCTGGACAACATGACAAGACCCCATCTCTACAAAAAATAGAAAAAATTAGCTGGGTATGGTGGCACATGCCTGTAGTCCCAGCTACTTGGACGGCTGAGACAGAGAGTTTGAGGCTGCCGTGAGCTATGATTGGGTCACTACACTCCAGCCTGGGCAACAGAGTGAGACCCCATCTCAAAAAAATAAAAAATAAAAGTTTGGGACCTGCGGTAGGCAGAATGATGGCCCCTAAAAGATGTCCATGTCCTAATTGAATCCGTGAATAGATTACCTCATATGGAAAGAGTTTTTGTGGGTGGAATTAAATCAAGTACCTTGCGATGGGGAGCTGACTTGGGACCGTCCGGGCAGGCCCAGTCTAATCACGTGAGTGCTTGAAAGGGAGGACCCTTCACAGCTGCGGTGACAGAGAGACGCGATCTTGCTGGCTTTGAAGATGGACAAAGGGAACCGTCCAAGGAATGCAGCTTCTAGAAGCTGGAAAAGGCAAGGAAACGAGTCTCCCTTGGAGCCCTCAGAAAGGCGCACTGCTGTACTGGCACCTTGACTTTAGCCCACCGAGATCCACGTCAGACCTCCGACCTTCAATACGTTTGTGGTGCTTTAAGCCACTGGGCTGTGATCCTTTATTAGAGCAGCCACAGGAAACGAATGCAGGGCCAGGTCAGAGATGGCTAACACAAAGTCTGGGGGCAGCCTCTGAGGTCTGCTGGTGCTAACACGTACCAGGACCCTGGACCTGCTTTGTCCAGCAGGATTTTCCTTGTGGATGGAAATGTTCTAGATGGTTCTGCATTGTCCAGTACTTGAGCCAGCAGGTGCATGTGGCTGTTGAGCACTTGAGATGTGGCTAATGCAGCTGAAGAACTGAATTCTTTGATATTAATTTAAATTAAAACAGTCACATAGGGCTGGTGGCTACAGTTTTGGACAGAAAGTTCTATTAGCTGCTTAGAGGCTTAGGACTGAAGTCCGGGGGAGGAAACAGAGCCAGCAGCAGCAGGTCGGGGTCCTCGTCCTCCGTTCACGTTACAGAGCTCGGATATCTGCCAAAGGCTTTCCTTTGCCCCCTCCATTGGTCTAGCCAACTGGGTGAGGACTTGCCTGTGTCCCTGTGACCCCTGAAGTCCCTGATAGAGCCCGACTCACTTCTGCTGTGTAGACTCCGGTACTTGCCAACTTCAAGAGCAAGACACGAGTCTTGGCTGCAGCGAAGCAGTGCCGGGGGCCGTTGGTGGCAGACCTCTCAGAGAAGCTGAGCGCCGCCAAAGCTGCCCAGCGCTCTCTGTGGTCTGGGAAAACCCGGGGCTTCAGATGGCACCCAGGTCCCAGCAGGGCCTCTGAATTTCCCAGAGATGAAGGAATGTCCCAAGTTGCAGCCTTGTGTTCTCTGCCATATCTGGACCCCTAGGAGGTCAGAGCCGCTGGGAAGGACCCCAGGATGCAGCACCTGGAATGGCAGCAAGATGTCGCAGGGGCCAACAGCCTTCATCGGATTCTCAAAGGGGTCTGGGACCTCCTAAAATGTTAAGGAACACTCTGTTTTCTCATGGCCTTGAAGGGACTCCCCCGCTCTCCTCTCCTCTCCCCTCCCAGCTCTCCCTGCCTCTTACAAATGTCTAGCCTGGCCTGCTCCCCCACCATCTTCCTCTCCCTGCCCGCCCCACCTCCTCCACCTGGGCCTCCCCCCGACCCCCCAGGCTCATCAGTTCTTCAGGAAAGGCCAGGCACCCTCCCTATGTACTTCTTGGGGGAGACAAAGCGGGGTGAGAGGGGAGCGTGTACAAACAGACTGATCTCCAGAAGAGAGGAATTACGCGAGTTACAACTGATTTTCCACCGTTAATGAAGCATGAACCCGTGTGATTGCATCTTGAAAAGATTTATAATTATTCATTGAATCTTGGAAGGTAATTAAACTTCATTAAACGCCGACATGACAAGCCTTCAGAGCAAGCCGAGACCTCCGCGCAGGGTTCCAGATCGGAGCAAGAGATGCGAGGCTGGGCCGTTGTCGGGGTGGGAGGCGGGGGGCTGATGAGAAGGAAGAGGCGGGGGAGCTCTCAGGGAAGGGCACTGGAAAACTCAGCCAATCTTGGGTCTTTTGATTTCTCTTCCTACCCTTAGGGGACCCTTCCTGGGGACCCCCCACCTTCCAGCAGCTCCCCCCTCTCCAGTCCCTGCCCTTAGCAGAGGAGGAACTGGCCCCTCTGCCGTCCTGCTCGGAAGCCCTGCTGGGCCCAGGACTGGCGCAGCTGGGGAGGGGGCGAGCGGGGGAGTGGTTCCAGAACTGTGGGTGCCAAAGCAAAGGTGGGGGTGGGGAGGCCTCTGGTGTCCTGTGTGTTAGTGCGTGCAGGGGTGTGGTGGCCTGCTCCGTGAGAATACAAATCCGTGTGTCCTGCAAACCCTGTGGTGGGAGACACCAAAGTGCTACCATGGTTACCCCTGAGGGGTCGACAGGGAAGGAGATGGGATAAAGGAGGGAATTTCACTTTCTTTCCATAATACGCTTCTTTAGTGTTTGAGTCACACAAGGGGCCTGTATTCAGATACACATGCACAGTCGCGAGCCACATAACGTCTTGGCCAACGACAGACTGCACACACGGCAGTGGTCCCGTGAGGTCGTCCTTCTCTCTGCTTGGATATGCTGAGACACACAGGAGCCACTGTGCTGAGTGGCCCAGAGCGTGCGGCACAACCACGTGCTGGGCAGGCGTGTGGCCCGGCAGCAACAGGCTGCGGCACGGAGCCTAGGCGTGTCGCGGGCTCCGCCATCCAGCGAGTACAGTCTGTGACGTTTGCACAACAACACTGCCCAGCAAGGCATTTCTCAGATATCCCCATCGTTAGGCAGTACATGGCTGTAATTTTTACAAATTTTAGATACGTACAGCCACGATCTGTTCAGCAGATACTTAGGACTAAGAGCCAGGCTCTGAGCCAAGTGTGCGGGGGACAGAGAGATGGCTCAGACCTCACCCGTCCCTCCTCAGGGAGCACAGTCGTGTGCGTGTGCACACTCGACATGTGACTGTCAGGCTGGTTGTAAAGTCAGCCTCCCAGCCCAGCCCTGTAGACCCAAAGGCATCAGCCCCCGTGGGGCAGTGGGTTCCCAGTGCCCCTACCTTTTTCTATGCCAGGCCATCCCTCTCCACCCTTTGGGGTCCCCTTCTGAGGACCCCTTCCAGCCCTGCACCCATCCTGACCCCTCTGCCAGACTTAAACCCACTGTCATGTGTGACGCCACAGGACCGCTCCTCCTGCTCGGCGCACGCTCCCCCCGAAATGACGGAGGGAACGGATATTAATTCGGCTGCCCTCACCACGTCCTTTCGCAGAGCTGCTTCTTGGCAGGGAGGAAGTCTCCCTAGGACAGGCTGGGAGGGAGCCCTGCCCCAGCGTGGGTCAGGCCCAGATTTCATGGCAGGGCTAGGAGGTCACTGACGGGCCAGGTGGTTGAGCGGGGGAGGTAAAGTTTGGACAGATCTGGAGGGGGGTCGTTTCAGGGTGGGAGGGTGGAAAGGTGGGGGCCAATCCCTTAGCACAGAGGCCAAGATCCCAGTTGCGAAGCCGCTGGCCTGGTTTCCGAGGATGGCCCTGCCTTACTGCCGCTGCCTGTCCCAGGGCAAGCTACTTAACTCCCCGTGCCTCAGTTTCCTCATCCGTGGGTCACTAACACTGCCTCCCTCGTGGGTTGGCAAGAGCAGTGGAAGAGGTGACACACGGAGAGGACCGCAGGAACGACAGCAGTTGGTCTGTGCACGGGCACAGCTCTGAGGTTCTGCGGGTGCCGTTCCAGGCCGCTGCCATAAATCAAATAGCACGATAAAGCCAGTCGCGCGAATTTTTTGGTCTCCCAGTGCATAGAGAAGTTATATTTACACTCTACTGTAGTTTACTAAGTGTGCAATAGCAGTATGTCTAAAAAAAGCCAATGTACATGCCTTAATTAAAAAATACTGTATTGCTAAAAAATGCTAAGGATCATCCGAGCCTTCAGGGAGTCGTCATGTTTTTGCCGGGGGAGGGTCTTGCCTCCAAGCCGACGGCTGCTGACGGATCAGGGTGGTGGCTGCTGAAGGCTGGGGTGGCTGCAGCAATTTCTTAAAAATAAGACGATGACGAGTTTGCCACATTGATTGACTCATCCTTTCACAAAAGATTTCTCTAATAGCATGTGATGCTATTTGACAGCGTTTGACCCACAGTAGAACTTCTTTCAAAATTGGAGTCCATCCTCTCCAACGCTGCTGCTGCTTTGTCAACTCAGTTTATGCAATATTCCGAATCCTTTGTTGTCGTTTCAGCAGCGTTGACAGCACCCTCACCAGGAGTAGATTCCATTTCAAGAAGCCACTTTATTTGCTCATACATGAAAAGCAACTCCTCGTCCATACAGGGTTTATCGTGAGAGTGCAGTGATTACTCACATCTTCGGGCTCCACTTCTAATGCTGGTTCTCTTGCTTTCCCACCATCTGCAGTGACATCCTCCACTGAAATCTTGAACTCCTCAAAGTCATCCGTGAGAGTGGAAATCAGCTTCTTCCAAACTCCTATTAATTTTGATATTTTGACCTCTTCCCATGAATCATGAATATATTTAATGGCTTCCAGAACATTGAATCCTTTCCAGAAGGTTTTCAAGTTACTTTGCCAGATCCATCAGAGGAATCACTATCTACGGCAGCTGTAGTCTCGTGAAATGTGTTTCTTAAATAATAAGACTTGATAGTTGAAATTACTCCTGCCATCGTGGGCTGCAGAATGGATGTCGTGTTAGCAGCATGAAAACAACGTTAATCTCCTTGTACAGCTCCATCAGCGCTCTTGGGTGACCAGGTGCATTGTCAATGAGCAGTGCTATTTTGGAAGGAATCCTTTTTTCTGAGCAGTAGGTCTCAATAGCGGGCTTAAAATATTCAGTAAACCATGCTGTAAACAGACGTGCTGTCATCCAGACTTTGTTGTCCCATTTATAGAGCAAAGGCAGAGCCGATTTAGCATCATTCTTAAGGGCCCTAGGATTTTCAGAATGGTAAATAAACGCTGGCTTCAACTTAGTCACCAGCTACATTGGCCCCTAACAAGAGAGTCAGCCTGTCCTTTGAAGGAGTTTTGAAGCCAGGCATTGACTTCTCCTCTCTAGCCAGGAAAGTCCTAGATGGCATCTTCTCTCAATATAAGGCTGTTTCATCTACACTGAAAATCTGCTGTTAGTGTGGCCGCCTCGTCAATGGTCTGGGCTAGGTCTTCTAGATAACTCGCTGTAGCTTCTCCATCGGCTCCTCCTGCTTCACCTTGCACTGACACTCATGTGTAATGGAGATGGCTTCTTTCCTTAAACCTTATAAACCCACCTCTGCTGGCTTCGATTTTGCTTCTGCAGCCTTCTAACCCCTCTCGGCCCTCACGGAATTGAAGCGAGTTTGGGCCTTGCTCTGGATTAGGCTTTGGCTTGAGGGATTGTTGTGGCTGGTTTGATCTTCTATCTAGACCCCTCAAACTTTCTCCGAATCAGCAATAGGCTATTCCACTTTCTTATCATTCCTGTGTTCACTGGAGTAGCACTTTTTGTTTCCTTCAAGAACTTTTCCTTTGCATTCACGACGTGGCTAACTGTTTGCACAAGAGGCCTAGCTTTTGGCCCGTCCTGGCTTTCAGCATGCCTTCCTCACAAAGCTTAACATTCCCAGCTTTTGATTTTAAGTTAGAGATGCGCGACTCTTACTTTCCCTTGGCCACGTGGAACCTATTGCAGGGTTATTAATTGCCTAATTTCAATAGTGCCGCGTCTCGGGGAATAGGGAGGTCCGAGAAGAGGGCGAGAGATGGGGGAGACGGCTGGTCAGTGGGGCAGTCAGAACACATGCAATGTTTATTCAGTTCACCGTCTTACATGGGCACAGTTCATGGCACCCCAAAACAATTACAATAGGAACATCAAAGATCACTGACCAAAGATCACCATAACAGATAAAATAAAAATGAAAAAGTTTAAAAAATTGTGAGAATTTCCAAAATGTGACACAGAGACACAAAGTGAGCACGTGGTGTTGGGAAAATGGCAGCTATAGACGTGCTCCACAGAGGGTTGCCACAAATCCTCGATCTGTGAAAAACCACCATCTCCGCAAAGCCCAGGAAAGCCAAGTGCAATAAAGCAAGGTGTGCCTGTGATCTGGACCACTTATTTCTCCAAACACCATCTAGTCGCAGTTTAAGGGCCCTTCGTGGTGAGCTCTCAGGAGCAGGGACTGTGCCTTAAGGATCCGCAGATCCCCTTTGGCTAACCCAGGACTTGGCCCCTAGCAGGTGCTTAAGGAAGTGTTTACTGTGTGAATTAAGTGAATAAAAGAAGAACAAATAAAACTGGGCCATATAGCTAACTATTACTTTCCCAATGTAGGACTCCTGAAATTGCTGGATGAACTATTTAAATATTTTGTGATGCATGGACGGGTGAGTGGGAAAGAAAAGAAAAACTTCAGAGGCCAGAAAGGACAAGAACGCAACTCCCGAGAGGCACATGAGCAGCACCAGAGCAGCATTTCCATGGGGCGTCCTGTCAAGCCAAAGCTTGGACTTTAATGCACTGTGTTAGAACAGCAAGAGAAAAGTCTGCACCTGGGCAAAGTGGGAGATCAAATTCGCCAACCCAGGCTAGGTGCAGTGGCTCCCACCTGTCATCTCAACGCTTTGGGAGGCCCGGGCAGGAGGATCATTTGAAGCCAGGAGTTTGAGACCAGCCTGGGCAACAAGCAAGACCCCATTTCTGCAAAAAAAATTTAAAATTAACCAGATGTGGTGGTGCACTCCTATTAGGAGACTGAGGCAAGAGGATTGCTTGAGCCCCAGAGTTTGAGGTTGCAGTGAGCTACGATGATGCCACTGCACTCTAGCCTGGGTGACAGAATGAGACCCTATCTGGAAAAAAAAAAATTGCCAACCCCACGTAAAGCAGAATCTCCAAATGTGAACTAAGAAAAGCCTGCCTTGGCTCTGGAGGGAAAGGGGGGCAAGGGTGGAAACAGAGGAAAAAAAGAAAAAGTCTCCCTTCATGAGAATCTTAACTACAAGTTTGCCCTCAAGTGGGTTTGGGGCCAGAATCCATGCTACTTATGCGGCCTAAAAAACCACAAGCAGAAAATCAGCCCACTATTCATAGTGGAACCTGGCAGAAACATACACAAATCTTCTCAGAAGAAACCACCAAACCCAGGCCTCAGCAGATTCCTGTGGCAAACACTTTCCCATTAATGTGAGTGCACAACTTAAACAGACAAAACACACAGGAAACAAGCTGCTATGAGCAAGAAACAACCACGAGTTGGACCTGCAAAGATTGCAAATGTTGAATTGTCGTATGAAGGCTATAATGTAAATATGGAAGTGCTTTTAAACATTAAAGTGGATGTCAAAAGTACAAACAAGAAAAATGAGATTATAAAAAATTACCAGGCTGATTTGAAAAAGAATCAAATGAAATATCTAGAAATGAGAAGTACTATAATGGAAATTAGAAAAGTAATGGATTATACAGAAGATGAGACAGCTGAGAAGAGAATTAGTGAACTGGAAAGAGATAAAAATGCATTTCTCAGAAACCAGTCGAGAGAGACAAATAAATAGAAAATATAAAACAGAGATTAAGACAGAAAGGGGATAAGATGAGAAGATCTAATATGTGTCTAATCAGAGTTCCAGAAGGAGATATTAGAATAATGGTGTCAAATTCAAAGAATAGCTAAGAATGTTCCAGAACTGTCGAAAGACTCCAATCCTCAGATTCAGAAAGCTCGATGAATCCCAAGAAGAATAAGCTCAAAGAGATCCCTCCCTAAACACACCACCGTGAAACTACAGACTGTTACAGACAAAGAGAAAACCCTACAGGCAGTCGAATATGAGAGAGATTGCCCAAAAAGGAATGTCAAATGGACGGACGACAGAGTTCTCAGAAACTCTGGAAACCAGGAGAGAAGAGAATAACACCCTCAGACAACTGAGAGAAGGTACCTGTCACCTGAGAATGCCCTAACTTCTGAAACTGTGTTTTCAAGAATGAGAGCAAAATGAAGATGTCTCCAGACAAACAAAAACTGTCAGAGTTTACAACCCAGACCCTCGCTAAAGGAACTCCTAAAGACTAAACTTCAGCAGAAGGAAAATGATTCCAGCAGGAAGGTCTGAGACGCAAGAAAGAATAGTGAGCAAAAAAAATAATGGTAAACATGTGGGCAAATTTAAACAAACCCAGACAATTTAAAATGCTTAGTTTATGGGGTTAAACAAGAGAGAATAAAAATACAGGGTAACAGCTGCATAGAAGCTGGAAGGGATGTGACCAGAGAGGAAGCATTTTAAGGTCCTGGAATTGTGTGGGAGGCGGGAAAGACAGAAATCATAGATGACAATTATAACCTAAATATGCATGTTAAATTTTCTAGAGTAATTATAAGAGAATGGAAATAGCATGTATTATAACTTTCCAATTAATAGGGAAAAAATAGAATAAGTTGGAGCGGGGCGGTGGGGGGAGCCTTCAATCAATGCGGTTGAAAGAAGGAAGGAAGAGGAAGAAAAGAAAGGGAGGGAGGCAGGGGGGAAACTGGGACCAGAGAGCCAGCAGCCTGTCCAAGGTCGCACAGCAAGGTCGAGGAGCACAAGGACCGGGTCCAGGTTCCCCGACCCCCACTCTTTCCCCAGATCCATGCACCTTCCCTCACTGTAAACGGGAATCTTATCCCTGCCATGTCTCCCAACTGCAGTGGAACCACACTGCTCAGAAAGCTCATGGAAAGTTCCACGACAAGCAATGCTTTGATCAACAGTAATAATTATCTCTGTGATAAAAAACCACTAAAGTATGCACAGGGACCTACAATATAGACCCTCTGTTCCAAGCACTCTGCGTGATGGTACAATAGATGCTCGCAATAACCCCAGGAGGTGGCTGGCGCTCCTTTGCAGATAAACATGCCGGTAGCAGCTTGTTTTGTAGATAAGTGAGGTGCCCAAGGCACAGGAAGGACAAGTAACACCCCCAGGGTCACACGGCTGGGAAGTGGCAAGGCAGGGGTTTGAACCCAGACGGTACGGCTCCCCCAGCCTGCGTTCCTCATGCTGCACGGCCTCAGTGCCTCGGTTCGTCTGTATGCGGGGACAGGACTGTGGATGCAGGCAATGTCCTGGAATGATCCTAATTAGATCCTGGACCTAAAACAATAAATAAAACAGCTATAAAGGACATTGTTGGGTGCTTGGGGAAATTTGAATACGGCCTTAATTTTAGAGGATACTATTGTAACGCCATTAAGTGTCTTGAATGTGATCATGGTATTATGGTTACGTGGGAGGATGTCCTGAAGAGACAGATGTTAAAGTGTGTGGGATGGAAACGTTGTGATGTTGTCAACTTTTAAATGTTTCAAAGAAGGAAGTGTAAATAGCAATAAGGCAATTATGGCAAAGCATTAATACTAGGTAAAGGACAAATGCGAGTTTATCGTTGTATCAGTTGTTTGTGTTAACAAACCATCCCTGAACTTAAAACAGTAGCTATTTACGATTTCTCAAAAGCCCACAGATCTCTGGCCGGGCAATTCTGCTGACCTGGGCTGGGCTGGTTCGTGGGTCTGTCATCAGCTGGTGGGTGGGCTGGAGCCTGGTGGTCTCGGGTGACCACAGCTTGTATAGCTCATCTCTCCTCCATGGGGTGGGCAGAGATGAACGGGCAGAGCACAGAGGATTTTCAGGACAGTGAGACTACACTGTGCCACACCACAATGATACGGATACGTGTCATTATGCGTTTGTCCAAACCCATAGAACGCACAACGCCAAGAGTGAACCCG